>JABFAI010000422.1:0-19220 GCA_013266175.1 Fusarium gaditjirri
CCCCGTCCCCGTGCCCCGTCCGTTTTTCTTTTCCATCTCGCATCGCCAGTCCACACTCCTTGTGACCGCTTCTTCCGCTTCTTCTCCCTCGTCTTTTTGTTCATTCTTTTCTTTCCTTAAGTCACTCTCTTGAATTATTCAATCTTCAAGCCAATCTTCGGTTCCCGTCACTCTTTCCGGGTCCGTTCCTTTCTTTAGGCTCTACAAGCTCAAACAGCTCTTACACCAGGATCGTTTCTACGTCCACAACGTTTTTATAACGCCCAAAACCGTTCGAGACCGGCACATCCGCCATCACGATACTTTATTCTTACCTCCTTTTCTGTTCTGCAGATCAAGAGATTCACTCTTTATTTGAACTGACGACCGAATTAACCGTCATTCACTACGCTCCTTTACCGACTCGTCGATTTGGCACCGCCGTCTTTTCTGTCTGATAATCCAGCTCACTTGAACGCGTCTGCATCAAGTATAATCGACGACAACCGCTTCACAGCATCCGATTTCGACCAGTCTCATTTTATTTTATAATTTCAACCTGCATCTAGTGATCGCACCTCGCGATCTACTTTTTAGCAATGGCCACGGAGATTGAACACCCCATGGCCTTGGGCAATGTCCCCGAGGTCACCACACCCAACTCAACATCTTCACCATCTGTCCCGACCCCTGCCTCAGCCTCCATGAAAAAAGAGACACCATCCCCCTCTGCCTCAGCCGCCAACAATGCTTCGCGACGACCTCCCCGCAAGAGCACTCTCACTCAACAGCAGAAGAACCAGAAGCGACAGCGTGCTACACAAGATCAATTGACGACATTGGAGATGGAATTCAACAACAACCCCACACCCACTGCCACCGTCCGTGAGAGAATTGCCGAGGAAATCAACATGACCGAAAGGTCTGTGCAGATTTGGTTCCAGAACAGGTATGTGACGGAATGGAGAGTCGTGGGATTTCGCTGACAGCAGTAGACGAGCCAAGATTAAGCTGCTGGCCAAGAAGAGTCTGGAGACGGGTGAAGATATCGACTCAATTCCCGAGTCAATGCGAGCTTATCTCGCTATGCAGGCTATGGAATCTGGCAAAGGCCTCGGCGGAAGTTATCTTGGCCGTACTGGACTGCTACCCTTTGGTCATGGTAACATGATGCTCGGTGGCGACCAGGGAGGCCAGGGCAAAGTTTGTGAGTATCTCGACCCGTCACGTAAAACGGTGTATTAACTGAACAGCAGTGATTCATCATCTTACCTGCCGATCCCTCAGCATTGGAAAGTGGACTCGAGTTGGACAAAACACGATGGATCTCATCATTTTCTACTCACCCGACAAGTGCACCATGACCTACTACATCAACAACGAGCAGGCCGGCTACAAGATCGAGTACCCCTTCTCCTCCATCAAGAACATCTTCCTCGAGAATGGCGAAGGAGACCCAACCAAGCTCGGAGGGATTGTCATTGAGTTGAACAGGCCCCCGAACTTTTTCATGGACTCATCTCCCACCACCAACGGATTCTTCCAGTGTGGTGATTTCACAGAGGATCTTCAAGCCACCCAGTGTCTGGTTCACCACCTCGGTGGAAACCCCAAGGTTCTCAGTGGCCAGCTCGCCAAGTTGGTCTCGCTCGAGTCTTTCATGAACCGCCACAACCCTCACCCCTACAACGACCCTCACGTCCTCTCCGTCTCGGCTCCTGTCTCCCCGACCGCCCGACCCTCATCTCAGCCCAGCTTTCAACCTCATGTCGGCATGTACCAGGAGCAGTGGGGTATTCACCAGATGCACTCTGGCATGCGTCCTGGACCTGGCCACAAGCGTCAACGTTCGCGATCAGTTCCCGGACCTGTTGATTTCGCCATGTTCCAGAACCAGCCGATGCCTTCCTTCTACATCCAACCTCCTGGGGAGATGCCTCCTCCTCCCCAGCACAACCCTCACATCTTTGCGCCTGTTCCTCAGCCTCCTGGAAACAATATGGCTCCTAATCTGCGCATTGATACACAGGCAGGATTCGGCCTTGACATGCGCCAATACCCCATGTCTGCCACCACTGCTTCTCCTGCCGAGTTTCCTCCCAGTCCAGGCTTCTTCCCTCCTGGTCCCGAGGTTCCTCAGTCGAGCTACAATACACCTTATAGCAATGGTTTCCTGTCACCAATGGTTAACCCCGACACAGGTGCTCCCACCTCTGTATCTCCTCTCCCCTTCAACAGCCCTGGCGAGCCTTCCATTCTGGAGCAGTCACCTCCCATGTCAATGATGGGCCGCCCTGGCTCAGCTGATTTGTATCCCGTGAACGACGGATCTTGTGCTGTTTCGGAGGATGGAGCGAGCCTGAATGAGATGTACTCTAAGCACACCATCAACCTGCCCATGCACACAACCTCTCCTGGCTTTGTGCAACACCAACAAGCAGACCTCGACATGGACCAGCTTGTGCACTTTGACGCGGTTGACCCCTCAAGCCTATCTCCTGAGGCAATGCCCCAAGCTCACCATGGAAACTAAAAGAGTATAGGGCGGGCACAGGTGTTGGTGGTGTTTTATAGTATGTCAATCATACCAGGGCGTTTGGGCAAATTATACCATTGGGATTTCCTTTTCTTGTTTTTCGCCAGCTTCATATAGGCGACTTTCCTTGTCATCTTCTCAATTCTACCAAACAGTATTGATACCGATGGTGTCAGTTTGGTCGATTCTCCCCTACTACGGCCATGAATGAACTTGCATGACGATACACTTCTTTGACATCGGTCATGTATGTCGGGCACAACACAGCGATCGTATAACTCTTTCCCGCGTTGAAGTACTTTCATTTTAAATCTTTTACCGCGACTTGTTTATTTCTTGGGTGGTCTCGTTCAACACTTCCAACCGACGACTCTGTCATTCGGCTTCATTTTCCTTGATCAGCGTCGCTTGACCACCGCACGCTGCCTTGGACTTAATCTGCATACACATTGTCTCTGTAAAACACGGATGATGCTGTTTAATATTTCGACAGCTTGCTTTCTTTGTATCACGTCGAAAGTTGGGGAGAAGCCCCGGCGGCTTTTGTTGGGTTCATTATTCTAATGGTGGGATACTTTTCTTTGTCTGCTTGTGCTTTAAGCACATTGGAGTTTATGAGCAGCTGGATTGCTGTCCTCGGTAGACGTCAACTGAGACGTGTACTTCAAGGGAAGCCTACAGTTGGACACGAAGGCATGGGTATTTTTATAGGGTGGAATTGCAGAATAAAATGGGGTTATGTTCATTCTGGGGCTGTCCGTGTGACTGAGTTGTGTGATTGTGTGACGAAGCTTGAGGCGCGTAGTGACAGACTGTGTGATTGTAATTCCAGGGACGGATGATTCGGAGGTAGGATCGTTGTGAGAGACGTTACAAGGCGCAGTCTTGGGTGACATGAACGGACCCCGAGGGGACCGTGAGAGGGCAGAGTGCAGAGATCAGCATGGCTGAGTATGCGGCAAGTTGGATAAGAGACGTAGGTGTGATTCACGGGAGGACTTGGATATAAATAAGCAGTGCGTAGATTATCTTATAATAACCATAAATATTACCATATTAGCCAGCGCATGTCCCATATTAATGAGGTGCCAAGAAGGATACATTAGGTGGTCAATGTCTTAAAACCCAGGTCATGACTCGGCTTACTCGGAAGATGTGCGAGTACAACGGACTGTGTAAAAGATTTGTACCACCAAGGCTGAGCCGCGTATCTTCGAGTACTCAAATCTGCGAGTCTTGATGTCCACCCGTTTTATCCTCTCCTCACTGTCGTGATACGACTGCGCATTAAGCTGCGTATTCCGAGGCGCAGTGAGCTATGATTGGACTCGAATCGCACGTGTGATAACTGTTGGTCAGCCTTCAAAGACAAAAGAATAGACTAAGGTAATCTGGGGTCTGCTTGAATAAGTCACTCAGTGTTATTTCCCGAGGTCTTCAATCCCCAGTGTTTTTAGATGAAACGTATTCAATGCATGAGCTTATTTTGCCGCCAGATTAGAAGGCTTGATTTAAGCTACGAGTTAGCGACTTGGCTTGAATTAACGGTGCCAATCAGGCCGAGCTTGTGCGACGCAAAAGTCTGTTACAGTACCCGCGGGCTGCGAGTATTCCAAGTAATGATAAGTGCATGCTGCGCCTCAATACACATTGTCATGCTTGCAAAGTGTAATTCATGAGGGGAGCATCGAGACACGACGAGGCTCCGAAGATCCGGATGGGACGAATTGTCAGTGAAGAACAGCAGAAGCTACAGTGAATTAATGGACGATATCGGTTCGTATGCGGAGATTGAAGGATTGCGAATGGCAGCGTAGCTTACAGAACCATCCTTGGCTTGGAGTAAAGGCCGCTTCGGGCTGTATACGATCCCCGTTGCCCAGCCCAGCCCAGCCCAGCCAGCCCAATAACTCAATTCTGACAAAACATCCACATTCTCCAACTCCTCCGCAACTCGTCTTGTTCTCTCGTTTTCTTTCTTCTCTCCTTGATTGCACCAGAAACCCTTCCTGGTCCATCATCTCGTTTCAATACCGCTCCAATCTAGCTAAACCCGGCGCGTCCCCACGAGCACTCCACAGCTTGAACGTTTATTCCAGATGCTACCGCCGATTCAACGGCCTTAACATGGCTCCTCCATACCCCAGCGATAATAGCGGGCGACGTCCTTCGCAACCGAGAAATGACGCCGATGGTGAAATAGCTCGTGATCTTGCTGCTCTCGACGAGCGATATCCTCGAACTTCGACCAATTTCTCGAGACCAAGGAATACAGGTCGCTCCTACACAGACCCCAACAATGATCGCCGGCGACGATCTTCCGCCGATGATTCAAACGTGAGATCTGGGTCGAGGTCTAGAACTAGACGACCCGATGATGGTTCTCGCCCACGAGCGAGTGGCCCTCACGAATTGCGGCCGATTCCTTCGAGGACGGAATTGTCGACTGACCAACCTCCCGATTCTGCGGACCGAACCGACAAGGAATTGACATCGCCATTCGACAAGACAAGCTTCGGGTTCGGTGGAAACGGTACCAAATCCTCAGTGCGCGCCGATATTAAGAAGTATCTTCGAGAAAGACGTCAGCGAAGAATTGGACCTGGCGCAAAACCAACATGGAAAGATCGCACGAAAAAACAGCTTGGAGAGTTCCACCAAAAGGTGATTCTCGAGACAATTCTTCGCCAAAAACCCCTCGAACCTTTACCCGATGGTCGCCATATTCCACTCAATCCGCCGCAGCGAAGTGCCAATGGTCTTATCGACGAGCGTGCGGGAAAGCCATACTGCAGCAATTTCATCCGGTCAAGTCGCTACACTATCTACGATTTCTTCCCGAAACAACTCATTTTTCAGTTCAGCAAGCTTGGAAACTTTTACTTCCTTGTTGTTGGTACTATTCAGATGATTCCTGGTCTGAGCACTGTCGGACGATGGACCACTATTGCACCGCTGGGCGTATTTGTCGCATTCAGTATGGCTAAAGAAGGGTGGGATGATTATAGGCGCTATCGACTTGATCGTGTGGAAAACCGAAGTGAGGCTTGGGTGTTGACGGATCGAACTGCGCCAAAAGGCCGCGTGAGACACGCTGAGAAAATGAGGAGGAAAAAGGAAAAAGTGCCTGAGAGTGGTGAAGAGCACATGCTTGATGATCTCGAGTCAGGCACCACAGGTGCTGCCAAGTTGGGTGGAGAGGGAGATTGGACTTCGGTTCAATGGCAGCATGTTCGTGTTGGCGATGTCATTCGTCTGCGCCGAGATGACCCTGTTCCTGCGGATATTGTGCTTTTGCATGCCACTGGACCCAATGGCATTGCGTACATCGACACCATGGCTCTGGATGGTGAGACGAATCTCAAGAGTAAACAGGCCTGTCCTTTACTCGCCGAGCGATGCAACACTCTGGGAGGACTACGGGCGACACAGGCTACTGTCATCTCCGAAAACCCCAACCTGGACCTCTACAGCTACGATGGTCGGGTAACTGTCAACGGCGAAACTCTACCACTATCCATGAACAATGTCGTTTACCGTGGATCCACTCTCCGTAACACGGCTGAGGCCCTCGGTATCATTGTAAACACAGGCGAGGAGTGCAAGATTCGAATGAACGCCAACAAGAATGTCCGCGCCAAGAAACCCGCTATGCAATCAGTTATCAACAGGATGATTATGGTTCAGATCTTCATCGTTCTCATGCTCACAATGGGTCTAACTATCGGTTACTACCTGTGGCGAGATGAAACGGAAGATTTCGCTTGGTACATCAAGCGAACTGGTTTCTATAATGGCAGCATCCCTTTTAAGGAAATCTTCTTTGGGTTCATTATCATGTTCAACACACTGATTCCCTTGTCGCTGTATATCAGTCTGGAGATCATCAAGCTAGGGCAGCTGTACCTGCTTCAGGATGCGGATATGTACGACCCGATATCTGATACGCCCATGGTTGCGAATACGACCACTATTCTCGAGAATCTGGGTCAAGTCAGCTATGTCTTTTCTGACAAGACGGGCACTCTGACGGAGAACATCATGCGCTTCCGCAAAATGTCGGTCGCCGGTGTTGCTTGTCTGCATGATATGGACGTGCAGAGAGACCAGGAGGAGATGCGCCGACGAATCGAAGAATCGGAACGACCGAAAAAGGGCAAAAGCAAGGCAAGCTTTTCTGCGGCAAAAAATACAGGCCATGTCAAGACTTTTGACGGAAACGACGATACAAGTGGGAGCGGATCTCGACCGGAGCCTCTTCGAACCATGTCGACAAGGTCTGCAAGCCATTGGCAATCCACCGTCAATACAGCTGAGAACGCAGATATGAAGACGGAAGATCTACTGGACTACATTCAGAGGAAGCCAAATACTGCTTTCTCACGAAAGGCAAAACACTTTTTGCTGTGTATTGCTCTTTGCCACACTTGTCTTCCTGAGAAGACTGATGATGGCAACATCACATTTCAAGCTGCTTCGCCTGATGAACTTGCTCTTGTAGAAGCTGCCAAAGATCTGGGATATCTGGTCATTGATCGTCCGGCGCAAGCTATCAAGTTGGAGGCCCGAGATGCAGATGGTTCTCTGTACACCGAGACTTATCAGGTGCTGGATGTGATTGAGTTCAGCAGTAAGAGGAAGAGAATGTCGATCATCATTCGCATGCCTGATGGGCGCATCTGTGTCTTTTGCAAGGGTGCCGACAATGTCATCATGCAGCGTCTGAAGTTGAGCAACCTTGCTGAAGAGACTGCAAAGAATATCGGTCGGCGGTCAAGTCAGCGACGAGCTTCTCGGCAGGATCAGGCTTTGCAACGAATCAACTCTCAAAAGAGCGTTAGTCCTTATGGTAGCCCCTACGGAAGCCCTCGCAACAGTTTTGGTTTCTCCAGAGGCGAATCGTCCAACCGAGAAGGCCTCAGATTGAGCTTGGGACGACGTTCAACAGATCTGAAGCGTCTGTCACAGCAGCTTGCTCGATCACCTCGTACTTCAACAGAAATGATGAGCCCTCGACAGAGTCTTGCTCAAATGCCCTCATTCGACGATGCTGAGCGTAAGATTGACGAATCAATGGCTGCAAATGAAGGCGCCGTGTTTGAGAAGTGCTTCCAGCACGTTGATGATTTCGCCAGCGAAGGTCTTCGAACTCTTCTGTATGCCTACCGCCATATTGATGAGGACTCTTATCGCACGTGGAAAGCAAAGTACCGAGAAGCCGAGACAAGCTTGGTCGATCGCCAGGAACGCATCGAAGCCGCTGGAGAGCTTATTGAGCAGAGGTTCGAGCTTGCCGGAGCGACAGCAATCGAAGACAAGCTTCAAGAGGGAGTCCCAGACACCATTGACAAGTTGCGTCGCGCCAATATCAAGGTCTGGATGCTTACGGGTGACAAGCGAGAGACGGCTATTAATATTGGCCATTCTGCTCGTGTGTGTAAGCCTTGGTCAGAGGTTTACGTTCTCGATGCGACTTTGGGCGAACTGAAGGAGACGATTACCGCGACTCTCAATGATGTCAGCCGTGGCATGGTTCCGCACTCTGTTGTGGTTGTTGACGGACAGACACTCGCCAAGATCGACGAAGACGACGAGCTGTCTCTTCTGTTTTATGACCTTGTTGTACGTGTTGACTCTGTCATCTGCTGTCGAGCTTCTCCCTCGCAAAAGACCAACCTCGTTCGCTCGATTCGAAGATATGTGCCCAAGAGCATGACTCTGGCAATCGGAGATGGTGCGAATGACATCGGCATGATCCAGGCTTCTCATGTCGGCATCGGTATTTCTGGTCGTGAGGGCTTACAGGCTGCTCGAATCTCGGATTACTCAATTGCTCAATTTCGATTCCTCCAAAAGCTGCTCTTCGTTCATGGCCGATGGAACTATATGAGGACCGGCAAGTATGTGCTTGCAACTTTTTGGAAGGAAGTCCTGTTCTTCATCGTTCAAGCCCATTACCAGCGCTACAACGGATACTCTGGCACGTCACTGTACGAATCATGGAGTTTGACCGTGTTCAACAGTGCCTTTACGTCACTTCCTGTTATTCTTCTCGGTATTTTCGAGAAGGACCTTCGTGCGGAGACGTTGATGAAAGTGCCAGAGCTGTACACTTTTGGACAGAGGAACCTCGGATTCAGATTCTCGCAGTACTTTGCATGGATGTTCATGGGTGCTGCGGGAAGTTTTGTGATCTGGTATTTTACTTGGTGCGTTTACGATAAGACGTTTTATGATCGGGATACCAGTATCTTTGCTATGGGCATGGTTAGTTTCACTGTTGCTGTCATCTTCATCAACATCAAGCTCTTGTAAGTTGTCCGATGTGTGCTGTTGAGCTGTACTAACTCTTGCAGGATTCTCGAAGTACACACCAAAACTGTTGTTACCTTTGGTGGCTGTCTGATATCTGTCGCTGGCTGGTTCTTGTGGATGTTGGCCATATCAGGCATCAAACCCAAGAGTTTTGGTCCTTATATTGTCCGCGACACTTTTATCGACAACTTTGGTCGCACCCTTCAATGGTGGACGCTGGTATTACTTGAGCTTATCGTGCTCATTGTGATTGACCTGGTTGTACAAGCTATTCGACGAGTGTACTTCCCCGGAGACCAAGATCTGATGCAACGCATTGAGAAAGATGGCAATGTGGACAAAGTCTTTGGCAATGGAAAAGACGCCGAAGAAGGCGACGGTGAAGCAGAGAGAATCCTTTCAAACCAGCCAGCGCCAGGTGTTGACAGAGGACAAGACAGGAGGCATCGCGGGAGCCACGATGATTATCAGCCGAGGTTCACAGCGACAGCAGAAGAGAGGGAGAACCCAATGGAGCAATGGCGGGGATGAAGGAGTTTCTTTTGTTTAGGTATATCCACGGATGATTAAGGTGCCTCTTACGGGAATGGCTGGACTACTATGTACAGGCGCTGGAGTTGGAATGGGCTGCGAATTGGTTACGAGCGTGCGTATGACGTATTATTGCAATATTATAGTGTATCGAATGAATGAATGAATGAATAGACCGTCTCTTGCTATCAAGGCTTGCTATCTCCATGTACAGGGCTCCCCGCTTCGGTAAATGTCTCCCCGATTCCCCGGACTCATCAATTGGTCCTTGTTACATGAGACACGCTACGGTGAGCTTCCGTCATCATCGATTCCGACCGAGTCTTCCATTCCGACCGCTAGAATTAAGGTCATCGGTGTGATTACCGAAGCATGTGGAGAAAGATCACAGTGACCTCGGCGCAAGGTAAGATATCTACCGTGCCTCTTTAATACTACGTCCCCCAAATCTCAGAGAATGTGAAAACTCACCGTCATTTAGTCTCTGTTTTTATTTATTCGCCCTAAAAAATATCGAAATGGGCGCTGCTTGTCCTCCGGCGACACAACCGCCGCCGCTTAAACCTGTTCCTTGCGCTTCTTCGCTACACCCGGCATTTTTCACAGACAGGTTCCGAAGAGCGCCGACTTCTTTGGCTATGGGATCGGTTGTCAGTCCCGTGACGCTGGGATATGTTTATCAGGAAAGTGAGAGGAGAAAACCAAAGCTATGAGAACATGAATGGAGGATCGGAACAAAACCAACGATTTATTTTACACATTTGGGTGATGAACCCAGCGACAGACAAAGGATGAGACGCCAAGAGTTTGAAGTGGTGGATGTTACGACGCTTTTTCTTCTTTCACGATGACGACAACGTTGAGATGGATTGATATTGGGGTATCTGTTTGATTGAAAAGAGGACTTTGTTGCATAATTATACCCTTTTGCCTGGGTTGTCCGTCCCATCGGTTCGCCTAGGAAATACACAGTTCAACAAGAAGGAAATAATTAAAAGGAATGGCTCCGCACTCACAACCCTACCTTAACCAGACCCATTCTTGACAGCGATCACAATAGCCATGATGATGAGGAATACCACGAGCGCCAAGAGTGCCATGAGCTTGACGTTCTTCCACCACATCTTGCGCTTGAGGCCACGACTGCGCACGCGGAACTCTCGTGCGCTACCACCGAGACGGTCCGTCTTGTCAACCAGCAGGTCCAGCCTCTCACCGCGCTCAAGAAGACTCTCAATGTTCTTGGTCATGATCCCTCTAACATCGTCGATCTCGCGCTTGGCGTTTCCGATAGCGTCGTCGCGACCTCCACTTGTAGTGCCGTATTCGACCATGAGGGACTTGAGTTCCGAGTTGAACGATGCTGCGCCGTAGTTGGGCATGTCGGAGAAGTCAGTGCTCTCGGGAAATTGCTGCAGGAAGCGCTTGCGGATTTCGAAGAGATAACCGAATGGTACGCGACGGCCGAGGGATGAGTCGGCGATGACGAGGAATGTCAGACCGCCTGCGGACGGGTAATCGCGATGTTCAGAGGGAGATTCAGAGACATAGTGGATTTGGTGCTGGCCGTGGGTGTAGGTGAGCTTTTGAGGGTTTGTATGCTCGATCTTGGGGAGGATGAGGGAGGCGAGGGATGAGGTTTGGGACGAGGCCGATGTTGTGCATTCTGAGAGGATCGTGGTATTGTGCGCGATACAGGAGCTGGATATTGTTAGCTGCGTTATCAACGTTGATGATGATTGACGGACTAGAGTAGGGGAGTTGCTGGAGTCGATGACGACGCCATGACGGGCGAGTCTGGTCTGAGTGTTTGATGGTGATTGAGTGGTGTTGGAGGTGAAGGCGATTCGATATGAAACCACAAGACGAGGCTGAAGAAAGAAATGGAAGCGAGGTTACCAAGATAATTAACCCAAGTCAAGTCAAGTTAGAGTCAGTAACAAGTCTATATGACGACTCTGGTCGCGGCGTCTCATCGTCATTCTCCACTCTCGTGCGAATCTACGGAGCCCGGCGGAACGAATATCCGTCTCATGGGAATTTTCTGAGACGGGTTTTCATATGATGGCAAGACTTGGTCGCATTCGCCATCGTGCAAATAGACACGGTCATTTGACGATTATTTTTTCGTTTTCGAGAGGAGCATGTTTGGCTCACTCTTTGTGTTTTAATTATGAGTTTTTTACTCCGGGCTGGAGCTTCACGAGCTTCTATTGTGCCGGCGACGAGACGGACGATATCAACTTCACCAAGACTTTCAAGAGTGCACGGCGCAAAAGCTAAGAGGAAACATGGCCCTAACAAGCGTGATACAGGGCAGTCTGGAGAGAGCAATTCTGAGACTCCTCTTAAACTAGTATGTTCTTATTTCTGTTTTTGAAGACAATACTTACCAATTTAGGTGACCAAAGTTGATGTGAAGAATGATAAGAAAAGAATGAGATTTGGCATGGACAAAAAGTCAAGTGGCCGACATGGAATGTTCCGAACAACTGTTTTGATGAAATTTCAAGATGTCATGAAAAATGCTAGCAAATCAGCTGTGTCTGCTGCGGGTATAGGAGAGGATGAGCTCCAACAACAGGCTTCCATGTTTATGAACGTGCTAGACTCAGCGTTCGACATGGCCGAGCAGAACATCACCGACAGAGTCAAGAATCCCCTATTCTGGAATCTCCGCGACGCCTTCATCCTGAAGGATATCAAGGGTCTCACAAACGAGATTCAGTACTCCTTTCAGTCATTTCTCATTCGACAGCGCTTCTCAAAGGGCTTGGAGGAGAGCCATAAGCGACTTTTGGACTTTCGGTTCCCCTATGAGTGGTTCCCTGCGACGAGAGCGATGCAGCGCACGATCCATGTTCACGTTGGACCGACAAATTCCGGAAAGACGTACAGAGCCTTGAAGGCGTTGGAGAATTCGAAGCGAGGAGTTTATGCAGGGCCTTTGCGTCTGCTAGCAAACGAGGTTTACCAGAGACTTAGGGCCAAGGGATTGCCGTGCGCGCTGCTCACGGGAGAGGAAGTTCGTTTGCCGGAAGATACGGATACGTACTTCACGAGCTGTACAGTCGAGATGGTGCCCCTCAATGACCGGTTTGATGTTGCTGTCATTGATGAGATCCAGATGTTGGCCGACCCGGATCGTGGCAGCGCTTGGACAACTGCGCTGTTGGGTGTTCAAGCGAAGGAGGTTCACCTTTGTGGTGAGGAGCGAACTGTGAGTCTGATCCAGAGTATTTGCGCAGGTATCGGCGATAAGTGCATTGTGCATCGATATGATCGTCTAAGTCCTCTGGAGACCATGGATGAGGCCCTGGACGGTGATTACAGTCGTCTGGAAAAGGGAGATGCGGTTGTCGCATTCAGTCGTCTGAATCTGCACGCCTTGAAACGAACGATCGAGAAGAAGACTGGACGACGATGTGCGATTATTTACGGATCTTTACCACCCGAAGTGCGCGTCCAGCAAGCAGCGCTCTTCAACGACCCCGACAACGATTACGACTTTATCGTCGCCAGTGACGCTATCGGTATGGGTCTGAACCTGGAGATTCGACGAGTTATTCTTGAAGCAGTCGCCAAATTCGACGGAAGTCATAACAGAATGCTCACGTACCCTGAGCTGAAGCAGATTGGTGGTCGAGCTGGACGCTATCGCACTGCTCGCAACGCCGCTGAAGCAGGGAAAAATGCCGACGTTCCTTCTGAGGAGGAGACAAAGGTTGGATACGTCACAACAATGGATAACCAGGATCTCAGGTCGGTTCATCGAGCTTTTGACGCCAAAGTCGATGATATCGAGGCTGCGTACATTTCACCCCCGGCTGCTGCTATCGAGCGCTTCTCAACATACTTCCCCAAGGGGACACCTCTATCGTTCATCTTCATGCGCATTCGAGAGCTAGCGTCTGTGAGCAAGCAGTACAGAATCCACATCTCCCCAGACAAGCTAGAGGTTTCCGACCACATCCAGGATATCCCTCTGACGATCTATGATCGACTTTTGTTCACCAACTTGCCGGTGAATACACGAGCCCAGAACGCGGTGCCTGTTCTTCGAGCCCTCGCCAGGGTCGTCGCCAACAGCGAAGACGGGGGACTTCTCAGAATCAAGGAAATCCCCCTGGAGAACCTGGAGATCGACTTCAAGACGTTCAAGGGCACGTCGATGGAATATCTTCACCGGCTTGAATCACTGCACGCTGCTATCAACCAGTACATCTGGCTATCCTACCGGTTCTGCGGCATGTTCCGCGACCAAAAGCTAGCATTCCACGTGCGGTCCCTCGTCGAAGAAAAGTTGATCGATACACTGGAGAGACTTGACTTTACAGAGTCGGACCTCAAGGGCTTCCGATCGAGGAACAGAATGGAAGCGCGCAAGACAACAACGTCGCGTGAGGAGTTGGGAGAGACGGATCTTAAGAACCTTGAGCAGGAGTCGGATGATACACCGATTGGAGATGAGCTGGACTGGAAGGCAGCTGCTCCAACGTCAGGATGATTGTATAGTACGTGACATGGCATATGAACGGCGTTGGATTGGGACTGTACCTATAGAGATGGTTGGATGTAACTTTATTATTAGAGCATGGAATGTATCACCAGTTGTACAATAGAGAATGCTACATGCTACATGAGATATCATGGTAAACTTCACGTGCCTTTGTTTCATATGAGTGTTTGCATCATGTTTGTTTGTCTGATGCTTCTGAGACATGCAGTGCGTGTATGCACCTTAGAGTTTAGGCAGCTGGCCATCATTCGTCAATTTTGAAAAGGTAGCCGACAATTTCAGGCAACAGCCCATGAGTTACCTTTGTTCCCCGCTCGTAATTAACTTTCGTTTGACCTATGAGTCAGATCATATCCTTTAATTGTTGGTTGTTTGTCCACGCTTGTAGCCAATCGAACCTCTCTCCTGAATCTGGAAATTCAGGGACCGTAGGGCTCCCGGGCTGCTCCACTTGTCGTCATTCGAGGGCACTGACCCCTGTCAGCAGTCTATTTAGAGTGGGCATCTCAGCTGAGCGAGGCTCTCCACTTTCTTTCACGCTCCAAGCTTCGACTTCAAGTCCTCATTGCTCCTCTGTAGACAATCTCTCGTACAGCCAAAACCATTTCTACAGTCATAAACCAGCAGAAGCTGCGGGATCGTGTCTCGCGACAATCACAATGGAGTCGTCGGGCGGTCCTCACCCCTCCTTCGTCCACAACGCCGTGCCATCTGCGCCATACGTCCGTCGAGCACCCAGCCCGCCATTCATTCACATCCCACCGACAGGACATTGCGGAGTCGCCGCTGCACCCATCCTCCTCCCATCGTACGAACACGTCGACTCGAGTCAGTTGACGGCCCACGATGTCAAGATCATCACACAAAACATGCAGCAGATCGCGACAGATCGCGCTGCAGATTGGTCCTACGAGCAGCGACGTGACGCTCAGAAGCTAGTGGACTTTCTGTACCTTGGTCCCAACAGCATCGCCAGAGACATCAAGTGGCTGCAGGAGGAGGGTATCACTATGATTGCTGTAGCGAGGGACGCGCGCATGGCGGGGGTGAAGCTCATGAGCGTTGAGAAGGCTGCCAAGGCGCTCAGCATTGAGGTCCAATATGTCGATCTGCAAGGCAACGATAAGCTCATCAGTTCGTTCCCCGACATTATTCGGCTGATCAACGACCATCTTCTATCCGTGTATCACAGCCAAGCCAAGGGTCGGAACAAGAACGGCGAACTCCTCGTTGACCCGAGCTCATTCCGCCGCGGCAAAGTCCTCATCACCTGCGAGACCGGCAACGACAGATCAGCCGCCATCGCCGCAGCCTACATCATGGCAGTCTTTGGAAAGGACATGATCACCGCAGTTCAATTCATCAGCATCCAACGGTTCTGCTGCGCTTTCGACGAGGACATTAAGCGAAAGCTGCAGTGCTGGGAGGACATTTTACGGGCGCGCTCACAAGTCGCCATGGAGCAAGCTGCACCGCCCAACGCCACGCACACGAAGCGACACATTGACGATGTGATGGACACGAGTGAGGATCCTAACGACAAGGGGGAGTTTGCGCTGGATCAGGACCGGTTCAATGGACGAGGATCGTTTGCGCCTTTCGTGGATATGTAGAGATCACGGGTTGATTGACTCGAGATAGAGTGAGACATGGCGTTTTGGACTAAATTAGATACCCTGTATACTTATTGGCAACGGCAGCTGTTTCTAGCCGATGCATATGGGATTGTTTGTTTTGTATTCGCTGTTTTTAGCGGTCTCGAAGGTGTTGGAGGATCATGTATTACTTATAGACCTAGGCGTTGAACTCATAGCACTGTCTCGAACTGTGCCTTGTTCGGCTTGAATCGGGTTGCTGAAGGATGAAACATAGACTTGAGCCAGGCCGACCACAGTCTTTGCAGCATCATTTCTGAAGGGGAATGAAGACACAATGTTTGAGCCTGAAGCTTGGTGAAGCCCTGATGAGTGAATTATGCATCTTTCGTCTCTTTCACCAATGCCTGAAGGCCGACAGCGTCTGAGGCTAGACTTTATGTACCTAATCAAGATTCTTTGTTATATTAAATAAAGTAGAATTCCACTTCCTATAAATGAAAGAAACTGCTATCTCGAGTAGCTTACTGACGTATCATTAGCTGACTACTTACACTGTGATATTTGTGACTGGCAGCTGTAGACACCTGGCAATAAATAGACAACTCGGCTCTGGTGCGATAACAAATCCTTGAACCATCGCAGCTCATAAACAAACACGTGTGAATAGCAAATTGGTACATGATTGTTAATTGTCAGTCTCGGTTGTCTTTCGGTTCCCTGATTGTCCACCATCTCGCGTCCTTCATTCACACACTTAAACTCAACACCTTCTTATCCCCTTCTCGCTCATTCTTGATACATACTTTGCTTCATCACTTATACCAAGAGCTACAGAAATGATACTTGGATCTCAGAGCCTTTTATATTCACCTTGAATACTGAGTTGCTTTCGACCTGACACCGATCTCACGACGCGTCCTTAATACCTACCTCGACACCACTACCATGGATCATCTCAACAACACCACACCACAGCCCCAAGAAAGACGATAGGGTGATCTCTCTTGGGGGGTGAAGTGGATTATTCTCCGCGTCTTCAGCAACAACAACCGCTTCGCAAAAGTCACCAGCCTCATCTTGCATCTCAGCAACCAACAGGTCCAGGACTTTATGGAGATTTACCTCCGCGAATATTGCATGTGGCGGGCCTGGCAAGAGTGCATAGAGAGAATACCAAACGCTGGTCTGCTTGCACATGCTCTTGAGAAAAGGCAGACGGTCGCAGAGCTCCTACGTGAACATCGTCCTCCTCTCTCCACCGATAATGTTCCAGACCAAGACAAACAAACCGGTGTCGAGTTTCTGCAGGGATTAAAGATCTCTGGGGTAGTTGAGGAGTTCTTGCAATACACAGAGAATGGCTTGCTTGACTTCCTTCGACTGGATATCGAGTGGGAGTTCCTCCAGGATGCTATCGACAAGCAGCAGATGCTGGGTTCGTTGAAACTTGGCTGGCTTGACCCAGAGAAAGTCGAGCGACTCATGGCTCAGTTTTCCACCCCTGAACCACCTGCTGGCCCATTTCTGCATCCTGAGCTGGGGGACCCTTTCTTGGGCACCCTTAAGAGACGACTTACACCTCCACAGGCAGATTCCCCAGACGAAGATGTCACGATGACAGATGATGGCTACGACACGGATGCGACACATGATGCAAATGAAGAAAAAAACGAAAACAGAAAACTACGTGACAAAGGAAAACAGCCCGCAGGCCCAGAGGAACAAGACGAGCAAGCTACCAAAGATGCTCAACCCGCTCCCCTGACGTCCCTCATCCCGGGACCACTGGGCGAAATACCTCTTCCGTATCAACGAAACATCTTACAAATGGCGTCTCAGAGATACTATCACCAAGCCTACACCAATGTGACTGGAGGAGCAGTAGCTACTCTTGTAGAGGAAGAGAGACCACCGCACGCGCAAGACTCGGCGTATTGTCCTTCAAGGTTTCACTTCCTTGCCAAGAAAAAGCAGGTCCTTGGTATAATCGGTCCTGAGGGTCAAGGAGTGAGAAGGCGATCTATGCATCGAGGTGATGAGCGTGGAGAGGGTTCTGCGAGACAGGAGACGAGGGGGAGTACTTTACCGCCGGCTGAGAGGGTGTCTAGTGTGCCTAGACCTTCTCGACGGGGCTTGGAGGCCCAGGCAGTTTTGATATCTAACTTTGAGGATGCGTTTCTGACTGACCCAATGTACGACTACGTTATGAATCAGCGCCAGAAGCCAGTCTATTTGGAGGAAGTTCCGCAGACTGAGCATGACATGGAACATGAGCAACAATATCCGACCTTCATCCCCGCTCCTGAAGAACGTTTAGAATTCTTCCAAGCAAGTAGTTCAACACTTCAACACTCTGCTCCCACCATCCTGGGCCACACAGCCCCTATCGACAACTCCACGCCATCTGAGCAGCTCCGTCGGATGCTCGACGCCAAATGGTCCGGCTTCCTCAAAAAGAAGGGAAGTAAATCAACAGCGAACTCAGTTACCAGACAGACAATGACATCTCAAGACATCGAGAGTGACGTGGAAGCTGATCCCATGACCATGCCGATTGATCTCCCGGAGCTAGAGCAAGACGGTGACTACAACCCGAAGAAGAAGGTGCCCAAGAAGGCTGGACGAGGAAGACCGAGAAAGGCGAGTCTCAAGAAGAGGGAGAGTGAGGGGAGGATTTAGCTGGGGACTGGTGGCGGTAGATTGGAGTCGATGGATCAGAGAGTTGAATGTGGGAGTTGGATTAAGTGGTTTGGCATATGAATGTATTGGTCTACTTGATTTTGTTCAGGGGAAACGTCACTTTATGATTAGATAGCTTTATGAAAGAAAGAAAGAAAGAATGGGATATCTATACAATATTATGTAACAAAACTCCGAATTTCAAAAGACGATACAAACCCAGACTTTTCAAATATCACCAAAAACTTTCAAAACGTCCTCCTAACTTTACAAAATAGCCTCCTAAACTTATCCCGACTTTTCTAAACCTTTTTGCAATTGAGGACTAATATCCTAAGCTTTTCCGAATCTCCTCTAAGTTTATCAAATTCAAGTGTATAGGTTCTGCTGTACCTGCGGCACCGGGGTGTTTTGATAAGGGCCAGCAAGAGGATGCTGTGCCACCGGGAGAGGTTGGATGATGCCCCCATCCCTAGATTGTGTCGGGATCCGGAGATGGGGAAGAGGGAGAGGGGGGTAAGCTTGAGGATGACTCACGGCTGGAGTCGGGGGGTACTGGCCGTGAAGTTGACCAGGTGCTCCGTAAATTGGAGCCTTAGGCATGAGACCAGGGAAGATTTGCCCGTTCCCCTGGGCAGCAACCATCTCAGCAGCCTCCCTATCCATCTCAGCCCGTTTTTGAGCCATGAGTAGAAGTCCCTCCCGGTCCCTTTGTAGCGCCTCCTTGTGTGGAGAGATGCGCTTTGGTGGTTTGGGGCCACGCTTAGTGACACCCCTTGGTTTGCTCTTGGCGGCAGCCCGGGGCTTCTTGGGCTTGGGTGCCTCGCTGGGCTCAGGAGGCACACCCTTGAGGGCAGCATCCTGGTCGATTTGAGGCTCCTGGGGCTGGGGCTCCCGGGGCTGAGGCATTGTGCCCTCAGTAACAGCGGGAGAGGGCCCAATGTCGGAGGCAGGGCCAGGCGCTCGCTCTTCAGGAACTTGAGGGAGCGCAAGGAGGTTGGTGGCAACGGGAAGCGCCAGGGTCATGTTGACACTGGCATTGGGGGAGGGGGAGAGGGAGAGG
>JABFAI010000423.1:0-10273 GCA_013266175.1 Fusarium gaditjirri
CTTACTTACCTTTAAGGTTAATAATAAAATACAATTAAAGTTATAATTAATTTAAGTAAACCTAGCCCTAATAAACTAGTATAATTAATATAAAAACTTAAAGCTTCTAGATTAATACTACTAGCTATATTTCACTTATATAATTTTACTTTTATAGGACTCAAGATAGATATAAAAGGTGATGTAGATAACAGTCATACTGTACACAGAGCGGAGATAATAGGTAGGAGGAGAGATGGGGGAAATGGCATTCTTATACACTGTGTAGCTAACGGAGAATTAATACACAATAGGTCACCCACTACCTACACATGCCGGACCACGGGCTCGGCGTGAAGCTCAAACCTGCCGATGATTTCGACAGGGCTAGTGGTTTTTGAAAAAGTTATAGCCAGATTTTCAACTTCGCAAGTGATCTTTATGCATTTACGGAGTATAAGTAAAGAAGATACTACACTCATACATGTTCTGCTTAGCCCGTAGCATGCGTCTTCATCGCTTGACGGAGCAATTGGCGTGTTTGTTGCCACCGCTTACATAAGCGCTGTTTTACAATGCCAGCCACAACGTTTCCATCCCGATCGATAAGTTCCTCATCATCATCAATCGTTGCTTCGATTGGTGTTTGACCATGGCTGTCACGCGCCAAAGCATTGGCGCCTCGACGAAGGAGAATCTTGACTACCGTCAGGTTTCCATATGCAGCAGCCATGTGTAGAGGAGTTATTAAGCTGCTGCCGTACCGCGCTTCGATAGAAGAAGGGCAATGATCGATGATGCAGTTGATAACAGGTGCAATCGCGCCATCCGTGGCCTTTGATTCTGTCAAATGAAATTTCTGTTGTTAGTAAATGATTGACCACATCCAAAGGCATACAAGGAGTATCGGTGTCCTACCATCGGGCATATGCATACATGCAACATACAGGAGGCTCATGCCGTCGCTACTACATATAAAGGATTTTGATTACATGTGCGGTATGAGCAGCTTGAGCATGCGCAAATTGGGTGGGGAAAGCCAGAACCGCAAAGAATTCAGCAAAAGGCCTCCATTTTCCTTGCTTTCGGGAAACAAGTTTGGATTTGCGCCGCGTTGCAGGAGGAAAAGAGCCGACTTGGGCTGTCCGAGAGAAAGAGCGTAATCAAGAGGATTTTCGCCTTTCCAAAATGTCGACTGATTGCACATCGAAGCCAACAAGTCTCCACGTCGCTCCTCGATCTTGCGGCATACGTACGGCAGGAGACTGGGTCTCCACTGCACGCAATGGTGAAGGATGTTTTCGCCAGTCCGTGCCGTCACACAAAGATCAGCGCCAGCCTCGATCAGCTTCTCGATATCGGCTTGTGTTGATGACCGTACTGCAATCATCACAGCCGTATAGCCGTATTCCCCGGTATCCAGTTCGTCAAGCTTCGCGTTGGGCAAGTTGATCATTTCCGCTGCGAGATCCCCCGAGGCCCAGGCGTAGGCATCATGGAGCGGCGTGAAGCCACCTGGATGGTTAGCAACATAGGCAGCGACAACATCGTCTGTATGGAACCGCCGCACTAGCTGTGCTATACGGGCCCTATAAAAGGTAGAGCCAGAGCGAAGCCGGTAATGCTTCATTTGTCGGACCCAAACTCCGTACGCATTGGCTAGAATCTTATGCAATTGCGCCTTTGGTATGACAGTGAGTGAGGCGCATTCCAGAAATCTGTCCAGATAAAAAGGCCGGAGCGTGTATACTGCAGCGTCTAGAGGAGTTTCATCTTCGTCCAAGATGAGGGGATTTGCTCCCAGTTCAAGAAGCACCCTCACGCTAGGCTCTTCCTCCAGGTTCCCTGAACCGCGTACGGCATAATGCAACGGCGTCATTCCCAAAGTATCCCGTCCATTGACATCGGCTCCATTTGCCTTTAGCATCCGAGCTATTTCTTCGACAAATTCATGCTCAAAGGCAGCCAGATGATGAAGAGGGTTGCTCCCCGAATCTGATCCGATGCTAGCATCAGCGCCCCGTGCTAGGAGAAACACCGATATTTTATAGTTTCCAGACAGACAAGCCAGCCACAGCGGCGTATGACCCTTCAAATTTCGGGGATTGAGTTGACAGTTGAAACCGTCAATGAGGACCGTCGCAAACTTGAGGCTACTTGTGAAGACGGCATAATGGAGCCAGGTCATGCCACCACCTATATCAGAATCCATTGGTTCTCCGGATCCCTGGATTGCGGCGATTAATCCTTGAACATCTCCGACATCGTTCATTTCGATAAAGTCGTCATCAAACATGAAACCGCTCCGCTCGCACATCGCCTTTGAACGGGCGTTTGACGTCGCAATTGCCTGATATGTGGCCTGATCGAGTATCTGGAGCTCATTCAGACATGCTTTGTCTCCATGCAATGCGCCTTGGGTGAGCCACTGCACCATATCCTTTCACACATGCGGCGGTATGTCTATACCAAGTGCTGAAAGGCACCCAAAGGCTTCGCGCTGAGCATCTTCGAATCCAAGACTAGCACTGCGAAGGAGCTGATCGATTGCAGTTTCAACCGAGCAATCACAGCCAAACCCAATCAGGTGCGCAAGGTAGAGCTGATATGCACCTTTAGCGGCTGACTGTCTTGACTCATCATCGGCATCTGATTCGGCTGTACGAGCTTTCGTGTCCCGGAATATATCTGCAACGAGGGTCCTGGAGACCTCCGTCGAAACGCCCACGGCCCAAACTTCCTCAATCTGAGGTTACGTGCCCTACGATTAGCGTTTCTGTGCCATATCGATCTGGTTCTGGGGGCTTACATTCGGGATTGCTGACACTTCCTCTTCGTCTTCCCTTTCTACAGTAGCAGGAATAGGCTGTGTTCTGAATCCGAGGGTCAGCTTCTCCTAACCGCGTCTATTGATAGCGGCTGGCCTTACCTCTTTTCCTCAGAGTCTATAGTTGATGTCATTTGAAGGACATCTGCCATGTCAATCCGGGATGCCGCGTCCTTCGAAGTTGTTGACATCATGATCTTCTCTATCAGCTGCACCTGTTGGGCACTGTGAACCCGGAACTTGTTGCAGCTCTCCTCAAAGTCATTGACGAGTTTAAGAGGATCATACGAATGACCCTGCAAGTCCTTGCTGAAGCTGTCATCACCGTTGAGGAAGACCCGGCCGACTAAAAGGCCGTACGAAAATACGTCGAACATGGTCAACAAGCTCAAAGGAATGAGCGACTCCGCCTCTGGTGCACATGGCGGCGTGAACCCGTCTAGTTGAGCAGTTTCTCGGCCTGATTCTTTCAAAACATCGACGTCGAGAGCAAAGCCAAAGTCGCAGAGCTTAGCCTTGTAGGCGCGTGACTCTTGCTGATCAGGATGTGTGAACACGAGGACGTTCCTAAACTTGATATTACTGTGAACAATGCTGCACGAGTGAAGCCAGTCCAGCGCAGTGGCAATATCACAGCATATACCTTACTTAGTGTTCCATGTTTTTTCGGTGTCGTCGAGTTCGAAGAAGTCCTCCAGAGTCCCGTACTCCGCAAAGTCAAGAAGCAAGACCGGATAGATGCGATTCTGCACGGCGTCTTCGAAATCTTCCCATCCGATAGCGATGATGTCAACAAAGCCAATATGTCGAGCGATAGGTTCGTGAGAGAGGAAGAGCATATCTCTGACGAGAGCCACGTAGCGCTTCTCCTCACTCTCAACATGCCCTTTTGGTATGTGCTTGGACGCCACCAACTTTCCATCACGGGAAAACTCTATAGGGTCCAATTCCACCAGGCTTTTCTTGAGTGGGAAGACAGAAGTCCTTGAGGATACTCCAGCCGCAAGATTGGTATGTTCGAAACGAGAGTTCCCGCTATCCCTAAGGATAGAAATGCCTAGTCTAATCGCAAGAGATACTATTCCTGCAGCATTCTCGATATTTGGGCTCCTCTCTGGGAGGAAGAACTAAGTCCATAATTTTCGCGAAAGACGAGGTCGTGAGAACCCTCCATCGAGGTAATGAGCTCACGAGGTGGATGGTGGATGCGACAAAAATCCTTAGGCAGAAGCTAGAGCAGTCTCGTCGCCAAACTTGAGTTTGTTGACTGGATATGAAATGGCATATGCTCGAGTTTAGCAGTGCGTTGGTCCATCAAAGGCTTATGGGGTGGCACGGGCGGACTATCAGGCAACTGCGAAAGGCTGTAAAAAGCAAAGCGAGGTCAGCTGCGCCGCCAGGTCACGTGGCCAAATTGGCGGGGTTCCACTGTCTTGAAGCCCGACGGTACTTGAAGAAACCTATACAGATCTAGTCCCCTTCTACCAGGCTCTTCGAAGACCCATCGACATAACCTATAATTTAAGAGTATTCCGATTTGCCTCATGGCTGAAGGCTTTGTTGGTCTGGCATTTGGCGTGTCCGGCGTCTTCACGGTGGTCGACCAGTGCTTAACCCTCTACCGCCATATCGACGAAGCCCGGGATTTTGGCGAGAACGTCTGGCAACAATATGTATTGTTCAAACACGAATGCACAAGGTTTCACTCGTGGCAAAAAGAGATGCGAGACTTCCACGTTTTCACAACAGCCCAACAACCACAGCCTACACAGCAGAGATCATTCAGCACGGAGATGGGTTTACCCAGTGCGGACGAGCAAATGCATGACATCCTGACTCAGATTATTGTCACCCTCGAGACAGTCAGGACGCTCTGTAAGAAGTATAAAGTCGATCAAGCAGGGCAACACGGCCGTACCACGTTGAAAAAGGCAGACGTTACCAGTATTTCGACTGGCCTCGCCACCACGATAATCGGATCAGCTGTCGCATCTGATGGAAAGATGGGAGCCTCTTCTATTAAGAAGCAACAGAACGAAGCATTTCTCAAAGCCAATACCGGCCTCTTCAAGCGGATCTTCTATGGCGCGAAGTTATGGAAAGAGCCTGACAAAGAAGAATTCGAGAAATGTGTCAAGGACTTCGCGCACTGGAATAACTGCCTTCAGGACTTTTTCCCTAGCACTCGAAGAATGCTGCTCGACCTTGTTAGTTCTTCGGCGATACTAGAAATGGAACAAGACCCGCAAAATCTGAAGCGAATCCAAGCCGCTGCATCTACAGGCCTTTATGATTCCCTTGCTCGACGAGCGGCACTTCGACAGGAGAATCTCGACCAGGAACCAAAATCATCCACCAAAGAGGATGTCGACAGCCTAGATGAGAAAGAGGTCGGGTATACGCTGTCAACGCTCCGAGGAGTAGTCACGTTCTCCAACACTAGTGCGGGTGAGAATCACCATGACCCCTTTGGCAAATTGACTTGCTTTGGGATAGTTGGAACTGATCATGCGAAGAGCCCGAACCCTCAAAATGTTTCATCGAATAGAAATCGTCCGCCGATTTGACCGATTATGACGAAATTATGGAGGCCGAGGGTCAAGTAGAAAGTCTCGTAAGACTACTTAAATTCAAGAAACCCCCAACAATGAACGTTTTAGACTCCCTTGGGTACGTCCAATACGAGGAGCAGGAACATCGACTCTTTGGTTTCATCAGTGCATTCCCGCCAAAGTCAGATTGCAACCAGCCGCCGTTGTCGCTGAGTGACCTCCTCGTCGATGGCACGAAGCACAAACGCTCGTACAGCCTCCCGAGTCTCCCTCAGCGATTAAGAATCGCACAAAGAGTCACCATCACCCTTCTTGAGCTTCATAACTCGGAGTGGCTACACAAAGACCTTAATAGTCGAAATGTACTCTTCTTTTACGGCACCGGGACGGTTCTTAATCTTAGCATGCCATATGTGTCCGGGTTTGAATATACTCGTCCCGACAACATCAGTGCAATTTCATTCAGCGTACGAAGCTCGCCCACGGACATTTACCGCCATCCTGGTCTCCTCGGGCCCTTCCCTGCCCACCAAACGCGCCCCCGATACAAGAGAGTTCACGACATATACAGCCTAGGATTACTTCTTCTCGAGATCAGCCTCTAGAAGCCGATTACAGAGTTTCGGAAACCGGACACTAAGCCGGCAGACTTTCACAAAGCACTTATAAACCTAGCAAGCCGCGAGCTGCTACATAGGGTTGGTGACATTTACCGCGATATCGTCTTGAAGTGTCTCAAGGGGATGGGTTTTTATGAAACAGGCGGGCAAGAGCAGCAGCCACCTCAGGAAGATAACGTTATAAATATAACAGGGGATACGCCACTTGTTAAATTCTATTAGTTAATTATTCGAGAGCTGGAAAGATGCCACTATTGGGGTTAGTAGAAATTGTAGAATGATTAGATTCTGGCATCGGGACTCCTTAAATCCAGACCAAAAGAATTCCACAGCTAATTAATGAACTAATCGATATTCGCCTCTAGCCCTCTCAACTAGACAGGTGCACGCCATGATGATGAACTTGTGGAAGTGATCTCTTTATGCTTCGTCAGGTGATGGGTCGCCGCGTATACCAGGAGGGCCAGACAAATCATTGATACAACTTGTAACCTCCCATAACTGGTTTTCCGAAAGATATCGGAGACGAAATAAGAGCCAGTAGAAAATGCATCTTGTAATAATATAGCCATTTTCGTGTTTCGTGGCGATAAATTTAAGGATATGTATATATATCCATCATCCCCTCTTATCTTAAGAATACACTATAGCTACAGAAAAAGATCTAGTAATAGTATTATATAGCCTTATTAAAGCTGAGTATCAATTAGAAGGTAAAGGTTTAGATTGGTGGGTATTATATCGTATTATTAAACAATGAATTAGAAGAGCTATTGGGGATACTGCCTTGATACCTGAAGGAAAGCTGCACTTAGGTAGGGAAGTTATGTTTTATAAACTATATTGGAAGATATCAAGAGCAGGCTTAATGATACTACGGTTTGCTTTGGGAATGGGCCTCGGTGGGACATTGATATCGTAGTTTGTCTATTTGCCCCTATTATGCTTCGCATCCTAGAGCCTATCGCATCCTAGATATATTGTAACCCTCGATTACATTCCTACTTCGGTAGACTTATAATTATCTCATAGAAATTGAGAGAGATGTCCCGAATACACCCAATGGGAAGATTCCACGCGCAGCCCGTGCTGAGTGACCGCAAGCTCTGCCCACACACTTAGTAGCATCGTCGTGTTTTATCGAGATCTCCAGTGCATTTAAGACCCTTACAGCAAGCATAGTTGCCGTTGTCACAGATTTCTCCTTTGGTTCGGCAAGCTCGGTCCTTCTTACATTCTCGAGCGCCTGAATTGAGGTTTTTGGGGTCCACCCAGCTGCAAACCCCACTGCAGCAGTCCGAGTCAACCTGGCAACCTTTGCCGAGAGCACGGCATTCTTCCACCTTACATATCTTGAAAGGCTTGTCATCCACGGCGCGGCAAACGTAAATACCGCAGCAATCCAAAGTCGTGCTGCACCTTTTCCCAAAATCGTCGCATTCATCACCATCCTAGAGACATGTTAGTGGCGTGAGTAGTTGAAAGGTATATTCATGCTACAGACATCAATCTCGTAGCCAAAGTCTTGTGCGTAGACAATGGCGACGAGCATTGCAAAGGTGCCGAGAACGGGAAACTTCATATTGACTGATTGAAGCTTTTGTAGATGACTGATAAAGAGTCTGTTGTTGTTATCTGTGGTGATGTAACGTTCAAGTTGTTGGTTTCATAGATCGATATTCGGCGTGATGGGAGAGGGCTTTTATACCTCTTATCTGTGTTTCTGGATACTTTATTGTGCAGTAAGATTATTAAAATAAACTCTTTGGTCAGGAATGGTACATTAATTGACTAACAGGATAGAAGGAATTCTAAGGGATGCCCTTTGTCTAGGTTCCTGGACCCCTAGAATACCAGAGAGGGAGAATTAAAAGAGCAATCGGCTTTAAGACTCCTCCCGTTATTCAATAATACGCCACTCTATATTTGAAGATTGAAAATTAGAGTAAATGGAGAGACCAGCCTATCTAGACTAACTTAGCTCCCGGATATGGCGACTGAGACACGGCAGAGAGAAAGGGTGGGCAAAGGATCTGGGATACAGGAAAGAAAATAAGGGCTAGCTGAGACACGGTAAGGAAAAACGGGCCGAAAAAATGAAGATCGAAATACATAGCTCCATTTCTGATATGAGTTATGTAAAGTAGTTTAGAGAACATGTAGTTTAATAATAACCTTGGCCATTTTCTTAACAAACGCTGGGTCTCTAGTTCTTGCTAATTTTTCCTTCGGGTTGCCAATTATTACGGAAATGACTGGAATGAGAGAATCCATAAGGAGCAAGGCAAGATTCCTTATATGATTAAGGTTTATTAGATCACCCAGCTGGAATGAATTGAAACGGGGCTGGAAGACATTCAGGAAGAACAGGGCGCGTTTCTCTCGAGTAAGTACACTTCCTACGCTTTGGAGCCTAGAGCCGACCCCAGGCTATTCGATGGCGAATATGCGTTGGATGGCCTTCCGTTCATGTTGCTGACATGACAAGAGTCCGTTGTCCATATCTTCCGTATTTGCGAGGCTTCTGGAGTCGATGTAGTCGTCGGTGATATTCTTGTCATCGTAGGAGATTCGCGCAGTGGATCATATGTGCTTATTTACCTGGCCTTCTGTATGCCACGAGCCGCCTGAATAGCTCGGGCTCTCCCGGACGAGATGGATGTGGACAAATTCGACGATGACCTGAAGCCTTTTAAGCCCGGTCTCTGGAAGATTATCGTGAAAAAATCATATCGACTTGACATCCTCGGTATAGGGCTTCAGTTTACGATCGAGGCTAGGCTCCCGCGCGATAACGGGATCGGTCTTGTAGAGCCACAGTAAGTCGTAATGTTGAATTATATTCTCTGATATGTGTTTTGGATCACGCTCCTGCTCTTTGTCATCCTCATCTTCTGATTCGCTATGTGTTATATGTCTGTCTTGGCTATTGTCCTCCTCTTCTCTATCATGTTAGCTGTCCGATTCATCCGTCTCTGAACAATACCGCAGAGAAGGGTTCAAAGTCCTGTTTAGTTCGCGCCATTGGTGAGGTTTTTTCGACGGTGCGTTATCATCCGAATCTAACACCTTCGAGTCCAATATCACCAAGTCAATGTATTTGTTGTCCTACTGACCTCTGTGAGGTTCGTCATCCCGAGTTGGTCGAGCGAGAGCTGTACGGGTATGGTCAGCGGTGTTAGTGCAAGTGCGTTGACTTCGGTTTATTGTGCTAGTCTTTTAGTTGGCACCAAGTCTTTATCGTCGTAGATACGTCCAGAAGTTAGGACACAGACACCATTTGAAAAGTGCATGTGAGGCGGACAGACAGTGGACTTGGGATAGACGCAGCTGGTGCCGTTAAATGAGGTGCCCGGAGGACAACACTTTTGGTTCCCATAACCGTCGGTGGAGATAACAATATCATCGATGGCGATTTTTTGCTCACTCTCTGGCAGGCTGAACCCATCAAACATGAGCCCAGAGTACTAGCTTGTGTGCCCCATGGCGTAGTCAACAGCCCGGACGAAGCCCCATTGAGGATGTGCTGGGGATCCTGTGCCCATACACCAGAGCCGACAAGTAGGACTGCGACGTCTCTCAGGCGCGCCATGAGGATAACGCCGGATACGGCTTGAATGGGAAATAAAAGTTGTTTTTATGTGAGAGAGAAGAAGAGAGTGGTTTGTGCTTGTGGTGTATCTGTTGCCTGGATCCTGTGGCTCGGGGATGATGCTCTGTCATGAGATATAAGTACTTGATCATCTCCTGGGAAACTAGACAGTCAAGGTGGATACTATAAAGTCCTTCAAATGTAACCGGATGTTATCAGATTCCCCGCTCTCACCCAGTAAGAACATGTGCGCTCTCTCTACGCGGTTAGTATCCGCAGAATTGTTTCGGCTATGACAGGAATGGACAATAGGTATCCCCGAACCGAAAGAGCTTTAACAGGGCGACAAATCTAAGGGAGCCTAAGATTCAGATCATGACTTATTGTCAAGACATTACAGTCAAGGGTCGGCCGCTCGGGACGGTGTCTGAAGCTGGTTTATCCGTGAAAGACGTAATCTAAAGTTCTAATCTGAATTCAGATACAAGATATCTAATTTGAGCTACCCGGGATGCAGCATGTATGTCTCCATATCCCGCTGCGGTGTCACTCAATCGTCAGCATGTAAGCTTAACGAGGCGGAGTTGCATCTCAGCTTTAGGGCTTGCAGGGCAGTTCGAGCCGCGACCTCATTGAATAAACGGACCCAAAAGCAAGCTATAATCCTAATATCGTTTGTACGTATGTGCTGATTGATGCTGAA
>JABFAI010000424.1:0-16665 GCA_013266175.1 Fusarium gaditjirri
ATCTAAGCCTGATGTAACAGCAACCAGTCCGTCAAAGTTGCTTAGCTGGAACAGATGCTGCGCAACAAGGATCCATTTCTCTATCACCAAGCTACGGGTCTTGATGTTAAGGTCCGTAAGAATACTTTCTTTGACCCAGTAAGAGATCTCATTTGTGAGCTGCATCATGGCTGCTACATTGGGAGCGTCTCTGTTCTTGTTAAGCATCCACCGCTCGGCAAGAAGTTCTCTCTTCTGGATAGAAGAGAATACAGAAAACTGCTTAGACGTAATCTGGCTCGCGAGATGCTTGTGGCACAGATCAAGAATCCGCAAATGATGATGTCGACCCTCGAAGAAGTGGTTTGCCATCATCGTGCTAACAATGCTTCCGTGTTGACATGGATTGTTCTCCTCAACAGTGGGCAGTAAAGGGTCTTTTATGTTATTGGCTGGCAGTTTGCTGAGGCCTCTGATAAGGAGCTGCAAGAATTCGGAATACATAGGTAGTGCTGCATGTATCCGGTGTCGTATGAAGGTCTTGAGGGATATGAGGATTCGTTGATCCGTAGTTGGATTCCAATTCGACTCTAGCCAGACTCTGAGTGCGTAACAAACTCCAAGATGAATCTTCTCTCGTGTGGACGCTCTGGAGTGCATAGCCTCATCAAAACACTTGATGAGAGCAGTTAAGATCTCCTTTGGAGTACAGAAGAGTTCCGATGTTGCAAAGAATGCTGAAACGAACTGCTCTCTGTATGACTTCGGTTGGCAATCGGTAAGACATTTGACCAAAGTAGACAGAGAACAACTAGTAATTTCGGCCCTCGCAATTAGCGAAGGATCGGGGACAAAGACAGGATCTCGCAAGACTGAAGACACTATGTTGACGCTGTGACACGCCTGGTCCGCAGGAGGCTCAGACGGGTTCGAGAGTTTTAAAGGCTGGTAGCTGTGTAGTGTATTGTCCCTGTCTATGATGGGTTGGCATTTCTGCATGATTTCGGGCGAAGGGAGAAGCATGTTGCGATCGAGTTGTGGTGGGTGAGTATCCGCATCTGGGATCATAATCGAGGATCTATGGGGTTATTGATCTGTTCTGCTCGTCCTGAATTATTGTCCTAAAGACGGTATGGTGGGCTGGTCTCTACATAAAAGTAAGGTAAGGCGCACGGTATGCAATAGCTCTTGTCTAGATATAACTTTAAATAACAAAGTTTATTGAGAGTAACATAAGAGAAAAATAATCTCAAAAGCATACCATCCAATTCCATATTTACCTTAATTGAGTCATAATGTTCTGAAGAGTGTTCTGAAACGTGTTATTTAGGGTTGAATCAGGCCTGGAGCCCCCGCGCACCTCACCCCGAATCATAATGTATTATCCCTATGTCGTATTATGCCTTAGCGGACGCTGATGGAATCCACGGCAATGGTAAGTCTCACAATCCTGCAATGAAATTCCGTTCTGTGTTTCTTGTCCTTTTATTTGTTGAAGAATGGTGTAGGCAACTGGTATGCTATCTTAATTGTGTTTAGGAAATTGCCGCCTAATCTCATTACGATGCTGCAGGCAATGTCTTGTTGTATTGCTTTGGGGCGAATGTGATGTATTTTCCACGTTCCTAACTTCGTTGGTGGCTGAGATACATGGTACAATGGTTCGTAAGGAGTTGCCCCCTTGTTCAGCATTTCGATGTACTTCATTCCGCCTACCAGGAAGTTCAACAGAAGTTGCAATAATGAATCAGATCGACTCACTGTAGATGGTAATAGGACGAAGAATGCCAGGTCTGGCTTCTTCAGTTCAGCAAGTTCCGATCCTTTTTTCTTTCCACTAGTTGGCCGTCAGGTATGGATACACCTCATTTTTTCTCATTTAGATATCGTCGTTGTAGACAGATATTGAGAGGGGTCGGAAGCGGGAGGTCGACCTTTACACCAATGCCCAGTCTCTGAGCGTATGGATGTCAGACCTCTCGATTCAGGGTTATACCAACCCTTCAAAATCGTTCAAGATGGAAACATGAAGGAGTACATAGCTGCTGCTGCCATGGATATTCATAACTGTTAGCTTTGATCTCGGCCAGCGTGACATACACAAGCTACTGCATGTAGGTAGGCATGACAATGAGCTAAAAAAAAAAACCATAGAGGAAAGATTTATCGTCGCACAAGTCTGTCTCTTCCACGCAATTGCTACACTTTGGATTGTTTGTGGCGACTAATATTGTCAGTTACGATGAATTGCTGAGGGAAAGTAGCCGCCTCACAATTGATGACCGCCTGGTAGCTCGTTTACCTAAACACTTTGCAAATGTCAAAAAGCAATGGCACTAGGAGAACAGGTCGATGAGCCAGGCGAGTGCGACCAACATCGAAAGGGGTCGGAGATTCAGCTCGCTCATATTAGAGCATCCAATGATTGTATCATTGCCAAAAGTCGGCCGATGATAAGTCAGCACCTGCAGAACTCCATTCAGGGGGGAGAGAGGATATTTTGATCGTTGCTGATACTGTGGTTGAGTCAATCAACAGTGCCAACGAGTTGAGCCCTCATCAGCCTCCATCTATCCTTGTATGGAGATCAATCTTCCACTACTAGATACGCGCGAAGCAGAGATTGCTATTGTGTAGCGATGTTGGAACATCAGAAGGGAGACTATAGCCAAAAGAGCAGAGATTTTCCTTTCAAACCAACCAGGCGGGCCGGAGGACATCGCCAGGGAGAGATAAAATTCCGCTGGTGACCTCGCTTAATTGCAACAGGGGCCGTATTGGTCATCATGGTCGTTTATGTTGGTTGAGAAACAGTGTTTGGTTGCAACGGCGGGGAAGGACAGGCCTGATGGCTTGGAAACAAGGGCCCCTGGTATTAGGTAACAGAAGAATATGTTGGTACCATTTCTCAATATACCCTCTAATTTCTCACTGAAATGCATTGCATATTCCCCGTGAAAATAACACCTTTGCTCTCTATCCTAATTGGCTTACAGGATTGTTTTAGGATTTTCTGGTTCAGCTAGGCAGGGATTAAAACGCATAATCTTGGAAGGTATAGGATGCAATTTTCTTAGGCACCCTCCCCAGCTTGTACCAGCTGAAAAACATTCCTGCAGGGTCTACGCGCCACCAACATCAGAGGAATTACAGTGAAAGCATGGGCGGTCCATACGCTAGTATTGTACATGTTTCTCCCATCCTTTCCCATCCTTTCCAAACCATAAGCCACCAATTTGGTCTCCCATTGCGTAATAATTCTCTTGGCATATCTGGAAATGCTGCTAGAGGCGAGTCAGCTTCGAGACCCTGGGAAGGCAGTCCTTCAATTCCATCTATAAAGAAGGCTCGGCAGCGGCAGCGGTACGGTATACTCGCCAAGATGATAACAGACCATCACCATCGAAGGCATGACATTACAGTTACTGCAGTAGAGACGTAGCACGAAGCGAACATAGAGAGACACGTATACTCTTAGAAATTCAACGGGCCTTTGAATGCTACAGCCCTGTGAGGCGTATACTCCCGAGCATAATAAATTCATTCATTCTTTTGATTATCACAGTCAGATTCCTTAACTCGTATTTCATCAAAGATCGGCGGGGACTTTATCGTTTCAATGGATACTGTACTGTACACCAGCTACAGCCGCAGAACCTGGGTTATTTGGTGTGAAATGCAATTAAATGACGCGATTGACCTGAACCAGCGACGGGCTTGCGTCATCTAATGAAGGTGACAACGTCTGCTTGCCCCAATAGAACTGTACGCGGAAGATTTTTGATGCAGCGAAAGCTGGACAATGAAGCACATCCGCGCCCCCACGCTAGAAAGAGGTCGCTCTTCAGTCAAGTACAATACCTACGATGTTGCAATCTTTCTCCAGTCTGTTTCTAGCAGTTTTATGTTATAGCTTTCGAGTTTTGTGTATTCAGGAAGCTGTTCTTGTCTTCCTGCGGTGATGCTCGTCTGTCTGTAACTTGTAGGGGAGATGAACACCCTGTCACAGGAGGAAGATAATCGACAACATGATCAAGAACAGAGTTGGGCCTCACGGTTAGGTACATAGCTGTCTGGATGTTGGCACTAAACAGAACAAGCGCATTTGACCTAAGCCATTATCCCACCCTTGCGCCTTTGGAGCAGATACGCTGACTAAAGATGTCTTGGGCAACAACAGCACCCATCTCGTAGACTTTTTGAGGCCTGGTTGGCCCACATCGTCAAATCCAAGCATCGGTTTCCACCCAAAAGCCCGCAAATTCGTCAAACTAAGTGCTAAGATTCGTGCCTCAAACGCTGGAGCGCGGACGTGGAGTCCTTCCCGCCCCTTGCAGCCGGGCATGGGGACCGTTTTTAACCCCGGGCTCACCGCTGCATTATTACCGCACCCGAATTGGGTAGTGTTTCCCAAGCGGAATCGGTGCCTCAGTTCCCTGTCTTGGATCCCCTCGAAGCGACCTGAGTCACATACTGTATTACTCGATAACCCGACTCACTTATGATTTGTGACTAGCGAGGGGACTCGTATCTGGAGGCTCTCATAGTAAAGCCCACGGCTGTTGCGTCACCACGTCAACGTGTATTCGGGACCACTGTGGAGCTTATGTGGGGCCACCTGCTGAGGCAGACGATGGTACCATTTTCCAGTGACCTCAACCCCATGCGCGACAAGTGGGGGTGAAAATGCCCATGATCTTGAATCAAGTCTCAGCCGCCTAATGGCGTACCAGTGTGGGAACCCTCTGGATCGCTGACCAGCATCTTATTAAGTCGCTAAGGACGGCGAGGGTGACGAACCACCGTCGTTAACAGGCTGCCAAGGACAGCCACAAATTATTTAATGAAGGTAGGAGAGCAGACAGAATCCCCAGTGGAACATGACGGCCTTGCAGAAAAAAACATCACGCGTCTACTAGAATTTCGCACCGTTGGTCTTGGACAATGGCGGCCGCACCAGATATGGCTCCGCTCAAGTCGATCCTGGCCTTTAATCAGATCGTAGAGCAAGTGGCTCGATACGCGCAAAGACTCGCTGATATACGTTCCCCGGCGCAAAACCACCAAGAGGATGTTCAAGCTGTTTATGCTAAGCTCCGTACAACGTGGGAGCGCATTTCCAAAAGCAGTCACGTATCCGAGCGGGAAAAACTAGAGGCAGAGATACAGAGCCATATTACAAAGCTGGAAAAACTTCGACAGAACTACGAGTTGGGCAAACAAGATGCAGAGGGAGAATATGAGCACCAAGTCGACATTGTTGTGAAGGCTCTTTGCGAAGCCCTTGTCGAATCAACGAGTACATTCTTGAGCTGTCACAAGGACGAATGATTTGTCAGAGTATGTGGGAAAAAATTAAAACCCGAAATGCATAAGCCAGCGTTCAGATCTTCACTGATGAGATGCGAACGACAACCTGTTTTTTCTTCAAATTGAGCTTTACTGTATCAGAAAAAGTCCAAGTTCTACTTATGTGTTTGATCACAACGACTGATGGCTTCCTTTAACATGGCATCAGAGGTCCTCCCAATGAGCTGTACTGACCCGTCTTTTGCCACGATGTTTCTTGCTCTCATGATATCTCCAGCCCCTGCGATTATCGTCCGTTGAGAACCCTCCCCAACACTGATATTCTCTAGAATACATGTCGGGGCAAGGGAAACCTGCTTTCTGTCGCAATCAGGTACGTTACTATCCATATTGCCCGTAGTCTTTGATGGCTGTGAGGGGTTCGTAGGTTCTTGTTCATGTATTCCAGAAGATGTCTGTTGAACCAAGGTGCATGTGCAATTTCTAACCCCTGCTTCCCGCTCTCGTAGCAAATGTATTGACTCTTCAAGCAGCTTCGCGCATTCTTCGAGCTCCGAGAGGACCAAGGTCTGAACAGGTTTGAGTCGTCTCAAATTGTCGTCCGATAGCTTCTTCATGTCCTAAAATCGTGTCTATCATTGAACTGTTCTTCAAGTTACTGAGTACCCTAGACCCACACATACCTGCCAGTATTCTTCAGTGTGATCGGACTCATCTTGCGGCTGTCGTATATTTATCTCTGTAAGGATCCTATCAACTGACTTATTATTGACTTGTTCGAGGCGGTAAGGGATTTCTTTCTTGTCCTTCATTTTCGGTATTAGGGATTTGAGGAAGCTCAATCTTGTCAAGTCATGCACATGAAATGGGGGTTTTTGCGACAAAGGAACCAAAACGACGGATGTTTCGCGTATTTATAGTCTCTCAACCTCTAATCCTAAGTCCAAAACACGTTAATACGCGGAGATTCGATAGATGTATCGTATCTATTTCTACTGGCGATAAAAGGTGTCAAGTGAAAGCGTCATTATGTTCAAACTGGTCATGTGAACAATTATCGTCAGGCGTTATTATTCAAGCTTCTTGCCACTTGGTAAGACAAAGTAGGTAAGCTGCTGGTTAGAGCTGAATGATATTGAAAAGTCCTCATGGAGGGGTATTCTGGTATACACGCAGCTGAAAAAGATTAGCGATTGAGTTAAGATGAAACTCAAAAAGTCTGTACAAACGCTTAAATGGGGGGTAAGAAGGTTCCGGGGTCAGTACAACTTGTACTGTAAAGAATTAGAGTCATGAGAGATCAATTGGCAGTACGAGTTAAGTTCTAGATACATGCCGTAGCGCAAGGTGATCAGAAAGAAAGACAGCATCGGTCTGCCCTGAGCTCAGAGCCCGCCCAATTCAACTTTACCCAGTTTGCCAAAGTCCATTCTTACTCAATTGATTTCGCTTCAATATTCTCAACCCAAGCACAGAATTAAAATCTATAAGGATGGAAGCCCATGAAATCTAGGACAGGTATCCTGTGTGGGCAAAGGTGAGGGCAGTGACAATAGCGAACCAAAGATACGCTCTTGTCTTCTGAGCGGGTCTTATCTGTTCATATTTCCCCACATTCGTGGCAAGGAAGATGCCTGGATTATACTCTGTAGAAGTGTGCTGGTGTTGCTCAGTGCAGTGATGGAACCAACAATTTGTACAGTAAGACCATCCTCATTGGGAATGGCTAATTCTAAAAGATCGGCAAAGATACGCCTTGAATAGTATGTTTGGCACCACCTGATATTAACTTTACGCGTGAAAGCGGGGGAAGATGTGAACAACTCAATAAGCAGGTGTTACGAGTACCGAATGCGCTTTACAGGCGACGTAGATGACGTATTCCATTAACATCATCTGATACTGGTGCTAACGGCTGTTTGGGAATCGGGGCTGATTGTCCATACTACCTTTCTCGCAACACAGGATAGCGATAGGCTACAAAAACCACAATCTTACAAGGGAGGGAACGCAACGTACAAACGATCTGTAGCTCACTAGAGAGAAGGCCGAGTCGGCGGCAGCCACAGCGCGTAACTGACCGAGGCTGCCTTGCCCCGCGCTCCGTTAGGGTACGTGAAAATCGACGAACTGTGTGCTATTTTCCCCCTTGGTTGTGAGTGACAAATGAGTTGAGGGTTGCGTTCCAGAGTGTCAATAACCAATGAAATGTATGAGCCGCCTTTCTCTTCTTGTACTAAGCCAGGATCCATGTCATCGCAAGGCAATCAAAATTATGTGGTCAGTACTTTAATGAAAGTTAACCCAGAACCAACAGCTGTGATCATCGTATGACCTCGGAACGCTGGGACATGTGGCATAGTACCTCTCGTGGACCATTGCATAGGAACCAACACTTCTCAACAGTTTCCGCTCGTCCGAGGGCTGAAGCTTGAGGTTTCCAGATACACAATCACCGACAGTCCTGCATGAACTCACAAAGCTCTGTGGATCAGCTGAAAACCATCACATGGAACTGTGGGTGCAGGTGACTTGCAGCCAGTCGTATCCGTGGTGCAGGGTCTTCAAGTCTGTGAGACAATACCCTTTCAGGCATCCAGGATAGCAAGGCACAGGGTATCAATCATCTGCTAGCCCGACATAACCGCCACCCAAAGAAATTCACAGCCCCCTGCATTTCTTCTACTCCGCCGATGCAACCCCAGGTATGCTTGGCCCCTGCGGAGACCCGAATTGTCATTACGGTGAGGCGCTACTGTGTTCAAGGGGCAAGATCTGGCCAATCCGCAGGCGTGAGGGCCAAGACGTAGGTATATGATGGATCCATTAAGTTTAACGACAAAGCTCGGAGGTTTTGTGAATGAATTGAAGACATTGGCCTTACCGATGCGAAGATCTGAAGTGGTTACCGGAACCGCCGCTCGTCGTCGTTAATCAGAAACTAGGCCTTTCATGAATTAGTCCCTTCAGCATGGGCGGATTACCCTGCCGTAGTCGTCTCAAGTTCCAAAGTTTGCATCCAGACGATGAAATTGAGGCTACAGCCACCCGAGTTTTATCATATTGTACAGGCCCAACTGTACTTCCTGCATCCCTGTTAGAGGGACACGGCTCCACTCACCAAACTCGCAACTGCATAAACGAGGCCGTCATTTCCCATTCGGATTTAGCAAAAGGTTGGCAGAAGCCTGCCTCAGCTGAGTGTTGTATCCACCATGTAGCGCTGCTTGGCTATATCAAGTTTCGTCCCCATGCTTAGTCCTGAGCAGGCACAGGCAATACAAGCTTGCCAACTGCATGGACAGCCAACCATCCGCTGCAAATGGCGGGGTAGCCGAGAAGTCCTAACCAGCAACGAAGTGTATGTCCGCTACCAACAAAGCCGAGAGAATCACCGAAGCAAATAACCAACAGCATCTCATCCTCAAGGCTCTGTTGGGTAATGCAATTCTTTTTTCTTTGTAAGCGCTTCGGGCTTTTATCTCTCAGAGCAAGAGCAACCTTCTCTCCAGATAAGGTAGTGTGCTGACGGCACTTAGCCGCATCTTTCGCCCATGCTTCCTCTGCCATCAGTAGTCAGAGGCTATCTGGATGCTTCCAGCAATGCCAAAATAGATCTTAGAACTTCACAAACACCTGCGCCCTGCCTGGGCACCTTTCGCGTATCGGCCGTGCCCGAGCTGCAAATGGTAAACCCCGATCTCGATCCTAGCGTTCCACCCTCAGCCGATCCCGTGGCGATTCAAGACGAGGACGACCGAATTATACAAATGAGCATCGATCACTGGGAAGTACCTCCCACGCCCCTCCCGAATGAACTTCAGCCGCATCCGTTTGCACACAGCGTGAACGAATGGGAACCACGTGGTGTACCCGCTGATATACCAGCAGCTATGCCTGGTCCGTATCGTGAACGAGTCCTACAATCTCTTTCTCATCGTGTCACTAAGCGTCAAGGTAAACCTCGTGGTGGTCGATCTCGGAAACGCAGCGAAGAAAACTTTGTTGGGGAACATGAGAACTATATGGGTGAGGAGGTACCCCCAAGCCTTAAGAGCAACTGCCCTGAGGTGGAGCGCTGCATCTTTGCTTCTCGTTGGCGGCACCGCCACCAAGGGGATCAAGACATGTGGGAGAACATCCAAACCGATTTCCAAAATCAGTTCCACAAGAACCCCAGCAAGGAAATGTTGCAGATGAAGCTTAGGCACGGCCAATCCAAGTACATTGAGTGGCTTGACGAAGATGTTTGCGCAACCCCCATTTGGAGTTCTTCAAGGCCGATGCTGATACTGACCCAGGAGGAGCTTCTCCGTGAAGCCTGGACGATAGTCGAACGCTCCCGCTACCAATTGATTCTCGATGCATTCATAGACCTCGGAGGTTCTCGAAACATGCGCTTGTGCGCTAGCGACATCGAGGCCAAAGTTGCGAACGACCTGAAACTTGAGGAGGGCTTGTATGTGGAATATGCTGGCAAGGCCAATAAACGACGGCGTTGCAAGTATTAGTTGATAAGGAAGCCTCATGGAGGTCACAGGGTTGACAAATTTAAGGTACGAGCCAACGGCACAATGAAGAACAATTCGAGCCCACCTGACCCCTCGTACCATGCAGTAGAGCCAGGCTTGAATGATGTGGTTGTTTCTTTTATCACCAAACAAAACGTGACAGAAACAAGCACCCTATGAAGGCATTATATGAATACGAACACATCATAGCCACTGGATCTAAGACGCACATCATCTGCTTCAAACTCTGTTTCACCAAGACATTTCTTAGTGATAAAGAAATGCAAGCGATGACTTGATTGTATACCAAATGATAACAAGTTCGACGAAGGAAATGGGCGTGCTTGCTGGGTATATACACTATGATACAATACACTACAATACAATTTATTGCGCCCGGCGGCCTGTTCTGACCGATAGGGCACTCTTCACTAATTCATACGTACATTGCGTAGTTTTCGTCCTCGTCTCCCCAAGCCCATGCTGTGCTACACGTTGCTCAATTTGTATCCGCATTGCCTAAGTCCCAGACTGTACCTTGCTTTTTACGATATGAATTGAAATAGGTCTCTTCGAGCCCATAATGCGCTTGTTCCTCGGTTGTGGCTTTCCTTCTACCCTATTGCTCCCTGTATTTTCCCCGTAATTTACTAGCATAGCCAGCGAGCTAGCTTGAGGGCTATTCTTCAATTGTTCAACGTCCTATCTACGGCGGCTGAAGCAATGTCCGCTTCTATGAGACGGGGTGTTTTGGTTCTAAGCGTAAGTAGGTTAGTGAGAGTGAGTGTGTGAGATTTTTGCAATCTGGTTTCAGTATTATGTGTTGAGTCGGCCTGCGGTCATTGCAAATCCTATAGCTGCATGGACTGCCTGCATGTTTGGCGTCCACTTTACATCATCTGATAGTGATTTTCCTCCTAGGTAGAACGAGAGGTTCCCTCTCAATGTCTCTGCGCACTGCAACATTCAGGTCCTATGCGCTGGCCATTTTGTGCATTGAAAGAGAAAGTGCTCTACTCTCTCTATCGCTTGTCCGCATGCGCATTGATGTGACGCTAATCCTGGAGGGTTGTCCATTTAATCTAGCCATGCCTGTCCTAAGTTGTGCTAGGACGCTGGCTTCTCTCCGTGACAAGCCATCATAGAGCAATCGAGTATGCTTGCCCGGGAGCGCAGCATTAACCTTCTTTAAAAATTTCCCAACATTTTCTGGTAGCCGTTTGCTTGTACGCTGACTCGGTCGGGCTATGTTCAGAGTCGTCGGTCACATTCGGGGAAACTTCCGAGCCGGGACGGCACCGTCTTGGCTCGCACTTCGCGCCTCATTCTTAGCCATTTCCAGGAGCCTGTGTTGAGCACTGATCGGCATCCATACGACAGCTACCACATTTCCTTTGTCTCTCAATACATTGATGGAATCATCCAACATACTCTTGACTGGACTGCTGGCGAGGGTTTCGGACTGTGAGCACGGCGGCTTTGTTGCTCGCCAACAGTGCCACGCTTCGATAATTAAGAGTGTCTCAGCGCATAAGCCATCGCTGATAACTGCCCGGAAAATGGGTTCTGCTCCGTCCTCATGCCCAGCGTGAGGGAAAAGCGCTCAGGCTTCGGTCCTCCTCCCACCAAGGCAAGGGATCTTGATGACCCCGCCGACTCGGACTGCCCCATTCCGCGCCGAACTGCTCACTACAGCATGTATCGCCCATCCTAGATCTGTTTGCGTTGTCCCTGAACTATCCCCCTCATCCACTATAGTCTGCACCCATTCTACCCAGTGTGCTAACGACAGTTCAACCTTCTCCAGGCCTATTGTATTGGTACGGGCTCAGTTCTCCTGCAGACATCACTTTACCAGTTTATCCGGATCAAAACGAGCTCTTACGAGACAATTCCACAATTTAATTTCGACTTCGAACGACTCACCATACTTCTCCTCAAGCAGAAGGAACAAATGTCAGATACCCTCAAAAAGGTTGTTTATCTGATTGCCTGCGAGAACGAGTACCCCGACTGGACTGCCAGACAGTGGGCTCTCCTGAGTTCTGAGCATCCGCCAACGCTACGATCAATGCAGCAAGATCTAATTGACGAAAACAGGTCAACAGACGATGATGACAGTCATGGTACTGCCTCTACGTACTGGGCTCACAGTAAAAAGACCGGAAGGAATGGCCCAACCACAAGAAAGCAAGAAGCAAGTGGCCAGAGAAGATCTTTGATTCAAAGAACCAGCGAGCCGCGAACAAGTCTAGCCAGGAAACCAATGATCGAGTCGGCAAGAACAAGGATCATACCTGCACGAACTGCAAAAAGAGAGGACATCATGAAAATGATTGTTGGTTCGCCTATAAGGAGAAGCGACCCGACAAGGCAGTCCGCCTCGCCAAGAAACCTTTGGAGCATGATCTTTCTTCATTGATTTCATCCTGCCCCACTGACTCAATTGCGTCTGATTTTTCATTAATAGGCACACAAGATCTTTTGTCGTTGACGCCCTGTGAGTCATTGGTCAGCGTCTAGTGGTGGGAAGGCAAGTTTTCGACGTGATATCTGTTTGCCTCTATGACAATTCTTCCTTAAGGTAGCAAAGAAACAAAGTGTTACCAAGGGTATGTCTGACTCTCTCTCTGCCCTTGAGAACGGTCTGATGTTATGAGGGAATGTATTGTTAGGTAGGAAGTTCATAGAGCAGCGTTTATCTCAATTTATACCGGACGTGAAGGTAAGCATTGTAACCAGGGTGATTTCTACAGTCCACATCTGTATCTTGAATACGTACTTCTACCCCTCCCAAACCGAGATTTGCACAACGTTGGCTGATAAATCCGCTAGAATGACCCAATTTGCATGCTACACCGCATTTATCAACCGTGGGTGCGTCGGGGTCGCAGAGGAGAGCCCTGCATGCCAACATGCCAACAATAAGGTTTATAGTGAACTCTATACTCAGAAAATGACAGGCGTTGGTGCCCTCATGCGACAGTCGATAGACAGGGCTTGATGAATAGCGCGGGCATACATCGGGGGGGGGTATTATTCCGCTGAGTGATAACTCGCTGATGGGTAATTGTAGAAGCAAGGGCAGGATATAATAAATCTAACAGTGGTTTGTCAACCTCAAGAAGAGTCTTTCTTCACTTTTCCGCGTCACTTGAGCCCGCTATCGGCCAACAGGGTCCTGAAGTAAAACCGGCTTAAAAAGAATGTACACAATGAAATATAATGCAAGTTACAAATTAGTTTACCAACGGGTCTTGTAGTGGAAGTAAATATAAAGCAAACAGCGTCTCTGGACTCATACTCTTATAGTGTTCAAGAACTGAACATGTACCGAGGCCAAGCTTCCCGTGATATTGCTTGAGCTGGTATGTCGAGGTCTTTAGTATGGGTATCCAGTAAGAAACGTATAATGCCTCTACAGCCCTTCGTCAGGGGACTGTTCCTGTGATCGTCTCTAGAAACTTCTGTGCGTATACAGTAAAGCTACGGTAAAGATAAGCAAAGTTCTCGAGACAAGAAATCAAGCGCCAGACAATACCTTTCAAACTCCATATCTTCAAGAAGCTCTCGCTTCATACTCATAGCTAAGAGCTCAATCTCGGCCATGGGAGATTCTAATCCCTCATGGAGTGGCAGCATGATTTGGCCTCGGACGTCAAAGTCACGAAGATCTGTCAGGCTGAGCCCGCACTCGGATAAAGTCTGGGACTTAATGACAGACCTAATGCCAGAGAACCCTGCATCTTGTATTAATTGTTTAACAATTGCGAACGCCGGAAACAGTCGACTTGTGCGACGGGTAACCTCAAGCGTTTGTCGCTCCCAGTGACACCATGCCTGGTGCTTCGGTAGGGCCTTTGGCTTGACTAAAGTAAATTCAATCCAGCCTCCCGGTTTGAGAAGCTGCCCCACGTTACGGAACACCCCTCCGAGGTCATTACACCAGACAAACTGGCGAAGGAAGACCAGATCTGCTGTGCCCTCATTAAAGGGAATGTCTAAGCAGAGGTCTCCCAGAAGTGTTTCGACGTTCGGCTCGACGTAGGTTGGCATAAAAGGGGATTTATCGACAGCGATGACGCGTGAGCCTGGGTTTAACGCGGCAAAGTCCCTGAAGATAATTAATAAACGGTTATATTGCGGGTTTTGTGGACACCTCTTACATCGACCAAGTGCAGGTGCCGCAACCGATATCCGCCACCAGTTGAGGACGATGAACAGGGCTGTAGTAGAGTCTCTTATCGTTTATCGCCCACCAGAGTTCGTGACTAGATACGTTAGTTTTTTTTTCCTTCCATATCCAGAAGTCGGCTGTATGCGACTTACAGTAATCGCGAAGATTTCCACGCCTGCTCGTCAACAGGTTCCCTGTAGGGTCAGATCAAATAACAAGTCTTTGCGAGGGTCTCACCATGCACTGGGCACGTTTCTCGGTACCTGTCGGCCCTCCATCAAGAAACACTCAAACCATTTTGATGGAACACTCGTATATTCAATGGTTTCTTTGATGTTAAGATCTGACTCTGACAGTGTGGTTAGTGGTTCGCTAGAGCGTAAGTTTGAGGCACTATGGGTCGAAGACGATGACTTCTCAGATAAGGGTATGTCGTCATCTAGTTGAAGCCATTGCAATTTTTTGCAGCCACCTCGGTCAGGGTTTTGTCGAAAGGCTGAAGCCATCGTGCAATGTTGTGTATGGAATGGAGAGGGAAACAAGAGACAACTTGACTTGTAGAAATGATTTGTGAATCGCAGGGGAAGAGATGAGTTTATTGATGTCAGCAATGTCATTGACATTTTCTGGGCGTCGGAAGTCATCGGCAGGTTGGACTAAACCTAATAAAGATAAAATTTGCATTGCCAAAGCCCCCCTAGTGATGCTTCACGTTCGCTGCCGTATTGATTGTGTCGACCAACCCACCTTACAATTCCGGATGCCAGTTTGTTGGTCTCCACACCCCTGATGAGATCATGGACAATATCATTTTCAGCTTGAGTAGGCCGCAGCCACCGCGGCAGCTAAAGCCTAGTCGATTACCCGAGTCAATTAGTCTGATAAAGAGGGGGCGCTACCTAAAAGTGAAGTAGTAAGTTATTAGTAGTATTTATTACGCCCGGGAGAACGGACCCTGTGGCTACGCTAAGCTATTCATGTATTCCCCGCTTTTCGTCCATTCTACACGAAGGAAAGCCCTACTGCTCGTCCTGTTCTTCTTACTTTTATAGCCCCGCTTGCTTGGCTCTGCTTGAAGTGTTCAGCATCCTATCTTCAGCCGCTGAAGCATGGTCTGTCAACTTGAGGCTGTTTGTTGTTAGTAATCAGCTGTATGTTAATACTAGTAGTCAATTGTTTTTTCCTTCTTAAACTCCTTTTTGGCTCAATCTTCCTGTCGTCATCGCAAATTGGCTGTCGATCGCACTGCCTCCAGGTTAGGTCTTCACTTTACTCCGTCTGACGCCGACTTTTCACCTAGAAAGAAGGAAAGATTGCCCATAATGTTTTGACCTACTCGAAATTCGAGTGCCAGCCACATAGCATTATAGGCCCTATGAGGCGTATCATCTCAGGCGTAATAAATTCATTCATTCATTCACAGAGCACTATTAAAACGTCTGAAACGTCGACCGCCGCAGATAATTAAGTAAAAGTAAACCATACCCTACGGTACTGCGGTCCAATCCACTGATAGGCATCAACAACTTGTTAAATCGCTAATTGCACCTTGCATCTCCGCTTTCTTCATCGTTTCTGATGGTCAATCCATTTCCAGACCGACCCCCCCCCAAAACGTTTGCTTAACTTAGCTGGTCCGTGCACGCACTCGCTTCCCCAGACCAATAAAAGCAGAGCTCGCCCCAGCAACATATAGTTTCGCAAGATGTCAACACTTTTTCGTGGCGGCTGCTGATCCTGGTTTGGATTGAATGAAAGTTCATTTCATTTCCCATCAAACAAAGAACGACAGCGATATCTTATGGCACACCAGAGGAGCGTGGAGGAGCTGGAAGAGCTCCTTCAAGGGGCAGTCCGACGCGCCGAGAGGGAACAGCAACGCGCCGAAGTGTCAGAGGAACAAACACGGCTCACGACACTTGACGAATACATCGCAGCTTGTCATGCTCTCGTTTTCTCTCGCTTCGCCATCGAACCAGATCTGAAGCTGACTTCGAGGGGCTCCATCACCAATCCGCGTGACAAGTGGTGCCCTCTATGATGGGTTGGCATTTCTGCATGATTTCGGGCGAAGGGAGAAGCATGTTGTGATCGGGTTTTGGTGGGTGAGTATCTGTATCTGGGATCATAATCGAGGATCTATGGGGTTATTGTTCTGTTCTGCTCGCCCTGAATTTATTGTCCTCAAGACGGCACGGGGGGCTGGTCTTTATACATAAAAGTTAGGTAAGGCGCACGGCATGCAATAGCTCTTGTCTAGGTATAAATTTGAATGTTAAAATACATTGAGAGTAATATAAGAGAAAAGTAATATTATAAGTATACCACCAACTTCCTACATTGAATCATAATGTTCTGAAGAGTGTTCTGAGATATTGTATTTAGAGTTGCACCCAGCGCACCTCACCACGAATCAAGATGTATTACCCTGCTGGAATTTGAAGCAACCATATTATCGTACGAGGTTCGTTAGTGCATAACTTTCAGGTTGGGAACATCCGAGCTAACCTTGGCGCACTACAAACACGGCTGTGTGGGCATAAAAATATAGGACAATGATCGACATTCAAGCTCGGTACTTTCTCAGCCATTCTCTAATATACGAGAGATGGCCACAGATGACAACATTTCAGCTAATCAAGGGCTCCTGGTCAAATAGACTATTCCATATATTGCAGTTAGATTTAG
>JABFAI010000425.1:0-42659 GCA_013266175.1 Fusarium gaditjirri
TAAGTTTTTCATAATATAATAGTAATAAGATTATTTTAATATAATATATATATAATAATACAATCTGAAACATACCTCACAGAAAGCAAAGACAAGTAGGTATTAGGCTAGTAGGTGCTAAGTATATGGGTATAGGAACGTGATAAATAAAGTCACTATCTAAATGCAGTGCTATCCCGAAGTTGGTGTGAATGAACTTTTTTAGAACAATTGGGTATTTATATCAGAATTGCACATAATTCTTATACTCAGAGGGTATATGATATCATGGCTCGGTCAGGTCTGTAAGATCCAGCCTACGACAAGCCAAGCCAGTAGTCTCTACTGGTAGCGAAAATGGAAAACTATGTGTATAAAATTGGCTGCACTTAAATCTGATGTAGTTTTCCATTTCCGCGTCGAAAGTCACGATATGATGCAGATCGCTGACAAGGATACCATAGTAGGCAGCAGGATGACCAAAGCTCTGATGTAAGAAACGAGGAAGGTGAGGTAAGGTAGGAAGGAGGTGCCTTTGGTACTGAATTAGTAGGTAGACAGCACAGACCACCGAACCGAGAACAGGAATGAAAATTTGCCTAGGTTTCCAGGCAAGAACCGCGTTCTAGCTCAACGACGCGCCAATGCCAACCACTTTGATCGCGGTCTAGATTCCAACGACGCGTCAAATCGCATCAAAGTGGCACGCATCCATACAGATCGCATACTTTCTCAAGACTGCACAGTCTCTTGCAGTAAAGCCGTCTTGACGTTTCGCATGTCGCGCAGGAGCGCCCGCGCAGTTAAATATGTATATCAAGCAAATCATCATACAGGGCTTTAAAAGGTATGTAGATTGATATCACTACTGCCCTCGCATTCACCCAACCATCCGGTTCATTGCTAATACTGCCACAGCTACAAGGATCAGACTGTAATCGAACCGTTTTCCCCCAAGACCAATGTGATTGTCGGTCGCAATGGCTCCGGAAAAAGTAACTTCTTCGCCGCCATTCGCTTCGTTTTGAGCGATGCGTACACACAAATGAGTCGCGAAGAGCGGCAAGGTCTTCTCCACGAGGGCTCAGGCTCAGCCGTCATGTCGGCTTACGTGGAGATCATCTTCGACAATAGCGACGACCGATTTCCCACTGGTAACAAAGATGTTATTCTACGCCGCACCATCGGCTTGAAGAAAGATGAATACTCTGTCGACCGAAAGGTTGTCACTAAGGCCGATGTCATGAATCTGCTTGAAGCCGCCGGATTTTCGCGATCAAACCCCTACTACATCGTCCCTCAGGGACGAGTCACCGCCTTGACCAACATGAAAGAGTCCGACAGGCTCAACTTATTAAAAGAGGTTGCGGGAACACAGGTGTACGAAACGCGTCGCGCAGAGTCGCTCAAGATTATGAATGAGACCAACAACAAGAGAGAAAAGATCGATGAACTACTGAAATACATCAAGGAAAGGCTTAGCGAACTCGAGGAAGAAAAGGAAGAACTCAGGGCGTTTCAGGACAAGGATAGAGAGAGACGGTGCCTCGAATATGCCTACTACCACAACATCCAGCTCGGAATTCAAGCAAACCTGGACGGGCTTGACAACGCCCGGCAAGACGGAATTGACAATTCTGATACCAACCGAGCAGAGTACACCGAGGGCGAGAAGGCGATATCAAGGCTTGATTCAGAAATACACAAGCTGCAGAGAGAAATGGAGCTTCTGCAGATCGAAAGGCGACAAGTCGAGGAAGATCGGCGCGACGGCGCGAAAGCCTTGGCCAAGGCTGAGATGAAGGTTAAGAACTTGAGAGAAGGTCAATCTGCACAGGAACAAGCCCGAGCACAACATGCAGCTGAACTTGAGTCCGTGCAGAATGAGATCGCATCCAAGGAACAGCAGCTTTCAACCATTAATCCAGCCTATAACCAAAAAAAGCAGGAGGAAGACGAAATCCGACGGCAACTTGATCATGCCGAAGCCACACGTAACCGCTTGTTTGCCAAACAGAGCCGAGGTTCCCAGTTCAGAAACAAGTCTGAACGTGATACATGGTTGCGGAAAGAGATACAAGAACTCGAACTCAACATAAGCACTCAAAAAGCCAACAAGATTGATGCAGACGAAGAAGTTGAAAGGGTTCGCGAGTCAATAGCACAGGCAGAGCAAGGCGTTGCTGACTTACGGAATCGTCTGGCCAACTTCAGTAGCGAGAAAACCGCCCTTGAAGAGGAGGTTGCCAAGGCTCGTGACATTATAGACAAGCTTAACGATGAACGAAAGCTTGTTCGTCGTGAGGATGACAAACTCAACTCGGTTATAGCCAATGCTCGGCAGGAGAAGGAGACAGCTGAGCGCGAGTTGGCTCACGCAATGGATGGATCGACTGCACGTGGTCTGGCGACAATCCGACAATTGAAGCAAGAGCGAGATATCCCCGGAGCATATGGGACATTGGCTGAGCTGCTTGAAGTTAGTGATGCTTACAGACTTCCCGTTGAGCAGATTGCTGGCGCAAGTCTGTTCCACTATGTTGTTAACAACGCAGACACAGCCACTTATCTTGCAGACACCCTATACAGACAACAGGGAGGTCGAGTTACATTCATGCCTCTCGCCCAACTACGACCCAGGCAAATTAAGCTTCCCAGGTCTAATGATGCCGTGCCTCTCTTAAGCAAGATCAACTATAAAGAAGAGTACGAGAAGGCGTTTCAGCAGGTCTTTGGAAAAGCTGTCGTATGTCCAAACCTTACAGTAGCAAGCCAATACGCAAGAAGCCACGGCGTCGACGGCATCACCCCGGAAGGTGACACAACCAACAAGAGGGGTGCTATGACAGGTGGATATATCGACCCCCGAAAGTCGCGCTTACACGCCGTGCAAGCCGTGAATAAATGGAGGGATGAATACGAAAGGCTGTTAGCGCAATCTCGTGATATCCGAAAACAGACAGAACTCAAAGACCAAGAGATCACAGCTGCGATGTCAGACCTACAAAAGGCCAACGAGAGACTACGACAGGCTGTCGACGGGTTTGAACCACTGAAGCATGAACTGATCAATAAGTCAAAGCATCTGGAGAAAGAACTGAGCCACCTCGATGCCGCCATCAAACGTCGAGATGCAGTTGAGAAGAACATGAACAGCTTCTTGGAGGATCTTGCCGCACATGAGGCCGAACTTCGATCTGACTTTAAGAAAACCCTGACCGTCGCTGAAGAACGCCAGCTGGAGGAACTCGGAACAAGCACCCAGGAGCTCCAAAAGCAATGGAATGAACTCAGCCGAGCCCGGCGTGATCTGGAAAGGCAAAAGCAACTTCTTGAAGTGGACCTTCGCCAAAACCTGCAGATGAAGCTTGATCAACTCAATAGCCAGGCTTTTGAAGACTCGACTGGATCCTCAGGTGGTGGGTTGAAGGATGCCCAAAGGGAACTCAAGAAGGCGCAAAAAGTACAGAAAGCTGTTGAGGCAAGCCTCCAGGAACTTGAAACCAAAATGGATAATACACAAGCGCGACTCGAGGAAATGGCAAATGAGAAGGCTCAACTAGAGCAAGCGCAAAGTGAGATATCCGCGAGGATCGAGAAACAGCAGAAGAAGATGGACAAGAGTCTTCGAATGAAAGCCGTCCTGTCAACACAAGCAGCCGAATGTGCACAGACTATTCGTGACCTAGGTGTGCTTCCCGAAGAAGCCTTCGACAAGTATGAAAACATGGACCCTAAACAGGTAAGTTTTATACTACTCAAACCCAATGAGAAGTGGCTAACGTGTTGGCAGGTCTCAATCAAGATCAAGAGAGTGAATGAAGCACTGAAGAAATACAAGCATGTGAACAAGAAAGCCTTTGAACAGTACAACAACTTCACAACTCAACAAGATCAGCTTATGAAACGACGTAAGGAATTGGATGACTCTCAGGAGTCAATTGAGGTACTCGTTGAGCATCTCGACCGCCGAAAAGACGAGGCAATTGAGCGGACGTTTAAACAGGTTTCCAAGGAGTTCACAACTATCTTTGGCAAGTTGGTGCCTGCCGGCCATGGCCGTCTGCTTATTCAACGACGGGCGGATCGTCGCCAAGAGCCCGTCGACGAATCAGACGGAGAGACACGCGGTGTTGAAAACTACACTGGTGTTGGCATCAGTGTTTCATTCAACTCAAAACACCTTGATGAGCAGCAGAAGATCCAGCAACTCAGCGGTGGTCAGAAGAGTAAGACATTATTCCCTTTGCTGTGTCCAAGTACTAATAGGAGCAGGCTTATGTGCCCTTTGTCTTATATTCGCCCTTCAGGCTACTGAGAGCAGTCCCATGGTAATTTTTGACGAGGTGGATGCCAATCTGGATGCCCAATATCGTACAGCTGTTGCGGCCCTTCTTGAGTCCATCTCTAAGGAAATTGGTACTCAGTTCATTTGCACCACATTCCGACCCGAGATTGTGCATGTCGCCGATAGATGTTATGGTGTGACGTTTCGTAGCAAGACCAGTTCAATCGACTGTGTCAGCACGGAGCAGGCTCTTGAGTTCGTAGAGGGTCAAGCGAAGCCTGCTTGAGAGGATGCAAATGGGGGGCTGTAATCAAAGGGGGCTTGTAAAGACTATACCTGGGGACGACGGAATGGCGTTGGGCGGCTTAAGATTTATTCCTTACGCGATTACGATGAAGTCGAGACTTTCTAGGCTGTTGTTCTCAGACAGAACGAAATTAGGCGTGAAGCTTTTATCAATCCCAACGAGACGACCAAGCTTTTTGAGTCCCAAAATACCCATACGAACATTTTCACTGACTGCATGAATACGATGGATTCCTCCTTGACCTACTCCTAGGATATTCTGGCTTGGCACAAGGTTATCGCAGCTGAGGACAAACGTGCAGGAATAAACCCAAGTGATATGCTTTGACGTCTTGATTCTTGAGTACAGCAAGTATACATGATAATTATACACGGAGCAACGGCACTGCCAGTTCTACACAACCTCTTTAGTTACCGATCAGTCATCATGTTTCGTACGCCCTTCCAGTAATCCTTTGGCAATTCCTTTTCCAGCTCCTCGCGAGTCAGCCACTTGAACTCGGTGTAGCCAAAAGGGTTGTCCTTAAGATCAGCCTGGCCAGCCATTATCCTGCCCTTGATGAAGAATGTCTTTTCGCCCTTCTTCTCGACGACGCCGTCAGCAGTCATCTTGGGTCGTGAGACGACATGGGCGACTGGCACGCGACTGACAATCCATGTGTTCATATTGACACCAGCAGTCTGGTCGAGGACTCGTTTGGCGGACTATTGAAAGATTTAGTACTATCCAACAATACTTTTCGAACATGTCTTACCTCATGAAGATTTTCATCCTTAGGAATCACATCAGCGGGAAAGCCCCAACCGTCCTTACCCTTAACCACAAGATACAGGGTTCGATCGAGTTGACGATCCAGTCTTTGGACATCACCCTTACGATCTGCTTCAGTCACACGATCCGCAGGAGGCTCGACAGGGATGACATCCTCAGGAGCGATAATCTCAGCATCATCACTGACACGTGCCTCAGCATCCTTGAGCAAGGACTTGACAATAGTCTCCTGGTTGCTAAGCTCATCGCCAACCTTAAGTTCGTCGTCCCACGCTTTGGAACTCTTTCCATTGTAGACGCCCAGCTCCTTGGCCACTGTGCCCTTGCGCTCCTGGACCTTGATGTTCCAGTCTAGACGGCGAGCCGTATCAGGCTTGAAGTAAATACTCGTGATGAAAGGGGTGTTGAGACGTTCTTCGAGGCGTTTCTGGTAGAAGTAAAACGAATTTTCAAAAGGATGGAGTTTCCGTGTCAACAGAGGTGGCCGCGTGAGAATTACACCAGAGCGAACATTGTAGGGCGGCGGAGAGCGAGCGGGTGCAGGAGAAGAGGTATCAGTGGGGGTTTTCGCTACGGCTGCGGCGAGAGATGAGTAGAGCCGTGCTGGGTATCTAGATACAGAAGAATAGGAAGCGCATCGCGTACACAGATTAGGAGAAGCTGAGATGTTTTCTGTTAGTTATATGAGTCTTGAAGTGGGTTTAAAGGCGATCAATTGTTGAGTATAAGAGCAGGACGGATGAGGGAATTGTATGGACTCACTAGATAACACAGCCTGAGCGGCTTTCGAACCCCGACTTGAAGCTGTCATGCTGTCTGTCTTGGCTCCGCGTGGGTTGTGACTCCCGAACGTTGCGACTCGGTGATCGAAGCTGGATGGTGATATTCAACAGCGACTTCACGAACTTTTCGCCTGGGCCTGGACGGTACGTACCACGGAGCGACAGGCCCGATAGGAGTGGAGGCCCCGGGCCAGAGTCAATAAGGTATTCGCGCCTGAGGCAACAAGACATATATCAATAAAATAAATTTCCCAACCTCTTTCTTCTCCTCTTCTTTTCTTTTCCTCTTAAGGCACCATCTCCTTATCGTCAAGACCTGTTTCCACCTCCAGAACGTCTCGATCATTTACGTGTGCCGAGAAGAATTCCGCAGTCTTTTTCGCTAGCGGGGCCTGCAAGAAAAATTCTTTATCCTACCGGGTTCTGTTAGATAGATACTGCTGACATTTCATGTTATCTCAATATGGTTTGATAACCGACTAAAATACTACTCCTTTTAACGTAGTCGTTGCAAGTACTTGTAACTATCCCCCATTAAAAACAAACGCCGTACATGTGGTAGACTTTGAATCCAAGCCCATCACTACGTCCGCTAAAGATGACCGTTCATAATGACATTGACCAAACAACGAAAAAGTGGCATAAGCCAACGAGAAGGTCGTATGAGAACATGAGACTAACTAGTGAAATAAGAGCCATATGCAAACATGACCCAAACTTATGATATCTGTACATATATCGAACTTGCGTTGACACCCGATCTCAACTCCGTTGTGACACCACGCTATCAAAATGCAATGAATCATGCCCGCCTTTCGAAAGATGCTGGGTATCAAACCACATGGATCCCCTTGATGATGCCTGAACGCCTGCTTAACTCTTGTTTCCCGCCTTAGTTCATTCTATCATTAAGCTAAGCAGACAATTCTGCAACTGCTTGAGCAACCTCCTTAGTTGCTCTGTTTTCCCATTGCCGTCGGGCTTCATCGCTCAATGATGCCGCGCCTTTCACCTCGTCATAAAGCTTTCTTGAAATATCTCTGTTGATAACCGAGTATTGTTCCGTTGTTAGTTTTCTAGACCGCCAATGTGGCCGTAATGCGCCCTTGACAATCTCATTTATGCTGATCTTATCTTCCTGGGTGATATTGGAGTCTGCTGACGGTTGTTCCTCTTTTTGTGCTGGCAGCTCAGATGGACGGCGTGGCCGTGGTTGTCGTAGTTCTAACGGTCGACTCTCTGGGAGCTTCACTGAGCGTGTTTCTGAATCGGACTGGTCATTGCTTGTATGAGTCGGGGAATAGTTTGCATAGGGTCTGGTTGAACGAGTCTCCGAGTCGCTGTGGTCACGATTTGAACGAGTAGGTGAATAATTCGCGGGGGCGTAACGAGGTTGAATAGTACTACTGAGCGAGAGTGTTGGTGAAGTTGGTCGGCCGTTGAAGTTTGGCATAGGAGGAGGGGTAAGAGAAAGAGCCCGCGGGCTACTGTAATTTGATGGGGATGGGGATATCGCCGGTGAGAGGGCTGGGGATGAAGCCTCTGGTGCATGCCGCCACCTATTGGTGGTTATTGTTTCGTCCTCAGACACGATGCTGGGTTCGAGTTCTTTCAGTAGTGATGAAACCAAGGGAGGGTCGATACTGCTGTGGTCGACAGTACCATTTCTGGATGACGACCCATTGGGGACGGCTCGTGTTGACGAGGGCCCAGCCGGCGCTGGAGAAGATACGGAGCTTGAACCTTCACCATTCTGGGTGGGCAAGCGACGTGTTCGAGGGCGCTTTAGCTTCCTTTCGGGTTCTTGAACAGGTTCGCGAGGAGACGCAGTCACAGACCGTGCTTTGCGCTTGCGAGAAGTAGTGCTGGGTTCATCTGTTTCGCGAGCACGTTCCAAAGCGCCCCAAGCTCGTCTTTCGTCAGCCGTTTCTTGTACCGGCTCTGGTGCTGACTGAAGCCGTTCGCTGATAGCAGAAGGTATGTTGTTTATGAATACGTCACGAGCGCCCAGACGACGGGCAATGTCCATTCTCTGCTGCCAGCGTTCGAGTTCGCGTCGCCCGAGTTCCTGGAATCTCCTGTATTGCTCTAATTCCTCATCTTCATCATCGTGGTTGTCCAAATCTAAGTCGCTCATCTCGTAGAATCGCCCGGAGAACTGACCCCAGGCGCCTTGCCACTCAACATTTCGAGCTTGTCGACGGGCTCGCCTTAACCGTGCTCGAGTTCGTACATGGTAACCACGGACGTTTCGGGGGTTCGGACGTCGCACGTATGATGGACGAGGAGATTGTTCGCCAGATTCAGTGGTCCTTGGCTCTTCCACCAGTTGAAATAGGTGAGAGCACTCCATACAATACCAATCACCGTCTGGAATGGCTTCAAGACCTATACAATGCGTATGGTAGGCCGCATCGCAGCTGTCGCACAGGAGAAGAACATCCTCCCTCTCTGAAGAGTTGCAAATAGGACATGGGTTGCCTTGCTCTTCCTCCTCTTCGTCTTCGGGGTTTTCGCCAAGCCACTGTCTTACATCGAATTCAGCAACCTGTTTTTTATCTTGGACGTCGTATTTCGAAATGGCGGTACCTGCAGAAAAGAAAGTATTAGTGGATGGACATATGTGAAGTAAGAATATAAGCTTCCGACATACCATCGACCCCGTTGTACACTCGAACTGAATGGAAGGGATTACGACAAATTGGACATGTGTTTGTCTTTTGCGCCCAGGAACGAATACATGCATCATGAATAATGTGATTACACCCGTCAAGTGACGCAACTATGTTCAGATAATTGGAGTCATTCTCAAGAACATCTGAGGCTGTGGAGGTTGTGGTAGGAACAGGCGCGGACTCGGGTGCAGATGCAGGCTCGCCAGAAACACCACCAGCAGCATCACTCGCAGCTACAGTGAGGGCAGCTGGAGCTTGGAGGGCAGCTGAAGGTCGGGGCAGAGGATCCAGGCATATGATGCACTGCTCCGCTTCAGACATGATGTCGAAATTGATAACACAGATCGTATATTGATGAAAACATGTAAAATAAGATCGAGTGAATTAAAGTCGAGGCGAGCCGTTGATTCGAGTAGGCGGTGATGGTGGTAAAAGGGAATGGGGTGGGATGGGATGGATGGAGAGGTCCGTCGTGATCGATTAGGCGGGATGGCTCGTTTTTTGGGGGGCAAAGTACCGTAACTTAGCAGGCAGGCTTAGGTTGACACCCGAATGGTGGTGCATTAGTGGACAGGAGCCCTGCAGGCAAAGGCAGAGGAAAATAATAAGAGAAAGAGATCCAGCTCCAGTGGACTGGATGTTTTCAAGGAGCCTAGGAGCCTGGCAGGGACGTGATCGGGGCCAATGAGCGCTCCCCGGTTCTGGATCAGCGCCACGCCTGGAAGAAATAAATGTTAGTTAGGTAGTTTATGTGCCTGCAGAGCAAAACAAATGCACGGTGGGGCGACCCTGATGACGGATGACTCTTGGTCGCATCAGCCTCGATCACCGTCCCTACCTACCTAGAGGTAGGTATTTTGAACACAGGCGCGTTAGAAGGCACGAGGTACTCTGTAGTAGGTACCTAGGTAAGGTAATTTTCAATAGGTACTTTCTGTGTAGGTCCTTTATACTATTCCTACCTACTTAATGCTGTGTAGAAGAACATCCGGACTTCTACCCTTGGACTTCTGCTCATGTGTTTTCCGAGTCCCGGACTCGATACCGTCTGTCCTTGGTCATTCGGCCCAGCAAATGGTGTCTTTTTTTGTTCCGAGTTGGCGCGACTGACTGTGAGTGCATGGTCCTAAGTTAGTAGGTAGTTCTATTTACCCTGGGCAGGGGTAGGTATGCACAAGACCGTAGTCGGCCAGCAACCTCTTATCAGACATATTATTTTAATAACTCAATATTAAAGGAGGCAGCTCATGAATATGAAAAACAAAGAAAGAAAGACAGTTTCTGCTTGAGGTAAAATTTACGCCTGCCAAAATACATCGGTGAGTAAACATATCAAGAGTAGAAAGAAACGAAGTGAATTTTATCCACTGATGTAGAAGCTGAATCTCATCGAGAGAATCGATCTCAGGAACGAGTCTGTCTGTCTGCTGTCCGATATAAACTTACCAAAGGAGAAGTTGCCGTGTCCCTCCTAGCACGCTAGTAAATACAGAATAGTCCTTCAAACCAGGGAGGTTCATGGGTGACTGCAAAATAGCACAACGCATTTAATGAGTGAAAGATACATTTATAGACACTTTCGACGGTGACAGTATCTTGAGTCACGATTGAAGATCAACACTGGTAGGCACCCGATTTTCTTGCAATACAGAAACCCAGAAAGATATGAGGCAATCTTGCCATGGCCCATGAAGTCAGAACCCATCCCACAGACCAGACCTACTGTCAGATCTCGTGGCAAGGCACTGTCCATGTTGAGTACATGACTTCCGCTTATCATACTGCCTCCCCACAATATGTTTTGCTTAACTGCTTCGACAATGCCCCAGTGTATTAGCCGGACGTGTTTTATCGCCGAAAACCGCATGAATCATATTTCTGCCCGTAACATGTGTCTCTTGCAGCTGTGTTTTGTCAAGAGTTCAGAAATTCAGGCTACAGAAAATGTTGGGCCCAATCAAGGTCGTACTATGGGGTTTAAAGAGAGTTCAAATAATTAGGCTGATCCGAGGCGGAAAGAGACATCGCAGCTCAGGTCCCTCGAGGAGAATCAGATCCGACACGAATGTTGTTCAAATCGGCTTTGGTTACTCCAAAAAAGAACATTCTACCACATTTATGAGCCACACTGTACGTAGCTGAGATTGACAAAGGACCTACTGCGGCACAAAAGTAACGCTGACAGAGCTCATGACGTTGACACTTGGGGGCCGGCCAAGAAGAATGTTAGCATATTGGATTGGCATGGAGCCTGTCCGCATCGCTTCGGCTAGTTTTTGGGCGATGGATAGACTCCTGCGATGGCTGAAGGACGATAACAAAGTTCTGTTAATTTTGTACTTGCACGGGGCGGGAGAGTTGTTGAATGGGTCCGAAGCCTGCAATTCTTTCTTATTTATTGCTAATCGATCGGCTTCTATGTGATCGAAGATCGGGTGTTGACGTCCAGATCGTCAACTCGTAGTGTAGGCACGAAATCCATATCCCCCGTACACCATACCGAAAAGCAAAGCCGTTTTCTCCTTCCGCTAGAGTCCATCCTTAAACCTCGGCAATCTCTCGGAGACGTCGCAGAGTCGATCGCATGGCGGCGGCAGCAGGTGTGCTATTTCTTGGTCAGTGGTCCATCCTTATAGGCATCATTCGATAGAGTTGGGAGAACGAACGCAACGGTGTAAGCACCACCAGCAACGGTGCGCTTACAAGACTTGCAATCCCAGATACCGGTAGCCTGTCGCTTGACGGTGACCTTTCCGCAGAAGGTGCAGGTGTACTTGGCGTGCTGGGTGATTTCCATCTTCTTGACCTGCTTTCGCAGGGAAGCACCGTAACTAGAGACCAAGTGGTTAGTTTTCCGTGGTATCAGTATACCCCAGTCGTTGCATATCCAATCCCCCCTCCTGCCTCGTGCGTCCCTTGGCCTACTCATGGAACTCTCCATCTGGATTTGTGGCCTATCTTGTGCGAATCCTGGTCCACCGCCTGCCTTTGAAACAGTTGTCGGGGCCAGGAAGAGAGCCGCGGGCAGTGTAATGGAAGAGGGCAGAGGGAAATGTTTGCCGATATGCTTCGAATATGGGATTTTCGTCGTGAAACTTACCGGGTACCGTATTTACCGCTGTGAACTCGTTAGCTGTCGTTGCTCTGGCATTGCGCTGAGGGGCAATACATACGTAACACCGACCTTCTTTGTTCGCTTGGTCATCTTGAAGGTTATGTGTCGGACGTCTTGGAAGGAATAAAGACGGCGGAGGTGAATGTTGCTCGACTGTTGGAGGCTGACACTGAATGTTGCAGAGGAAAGAACTTGTGGTTCTTAGGGCAAGCCCATTCAGGAAGCGAGTGCGTCCCACTTTCCTGAATTTTTTCGATATGGTCGGAAGAACCTCGGCGAAGTGAGCCTTAAACCTATGGGTTCACGTGCTTCAATTCGGCGAGACTGGAGATCTTGTTCGAACATGACTCATGATCTCTTTAATTTGAGGGCGTCTGTTGAGGTGGGTACTACTTAAATACCTACCTTAGTTATGGTAAGGTAGTAGGTAGGTGCGTAGTAGATAGGCTTGATAGGGTCGTCAATATTCACGGTGAAAAGAATCTTTCGATAAACTTCTTTGACAGTTTAGCTTGAAGGGCATATGCTTTATTAACGGAGTGAAGCTCTTTTGCTACACTTCCTCGCTCAAGTTCAAATTCTATCATGTCGACTTAGCCCAAGTGAAGGCATCATCAAATCTCATTCGTTCAGAACCAAGCTTTGTTGATGAGCGCCACCTTAACGAGATAAGATCCTAATGTCAGGAGCGGAATAAACGCTCTGAGCACCTACAAGGGTGCCTGGCCACCACCACTAAACTGATCGTCCCTCGGCATCATGATACCAAAGACTGTAACCCCAACTTGACCGTGTCGAAGTTAGTCCCATAGAGGACCTCGTCTTTATCGACTCATAGTAACTACACAAAGTTTTTTTTTTTTGGTTCTCGTCTACTTTCAATTGACCCTAATATCAACCCTTATTCGATTTCTCACCGAATCAATTGCCGATTGAAAATGCCCTTTGCCAAGGATCATGGTCGTCAATACGACATCGTTGTCCTTGGGGCAACTGGTGAGTTCTTACAGTTGAGCCTTTAAGGGAGACTATGGCCGAATTCTGACTATATACAAGGCTATACGGGAAAATTGACGGCGGAATACATCTCAGTGCACCTTCCAACTGACCTCAAGTGGGCAGTTTCTGGCAGAAACGATCAGAGGTTAAAGGCTGTTGTTGAAGAGTGTCGGGAGCTCAACCCTGATCGACTGCCACCAGGTACCGACCAACAATATTCCTTATTGATCCTGTAATCGATAGGCTAATGACTTCAATTAGCCATTGAGGTCGTAAACCTGAACGACGCCGATTTGAGTGTTCTGGCAAAGAAGACGTGTATTATCGTGACCACCATTGGTCCATATAGCCTGTACGGTGAATATGCTTACAAGGCCTGTGCCGAGGCCGGAACCCACTACGTAGATGTCACCGGCGAAGCTGCTTGGGTTCATAAGATGATCAAGAAATATGAAGCAACTGCTAAACAGACAGGTGCCATCTTGATTCCACAAGCTGGAATTGAGTCCGCTCCCGCTGATCTCATCACATGGACCATGGCCAAGGCTATTCGAACTGACTTAGGCTCTCAGACAAGAGATGTGGTTGTTTCTCTCCACAAAATCAAGTGAGTCCAGCTCTTGAACAATAAGGGATAGTTCAAACAACTAACTGAGTCATAGCTCGGCACCATCTGGTGGCACACTCGCTACCGCCTTAAGTATTTGGGATGTCTTCTCGCTTCAGGAGATCAAGGAGGCTAGTAGCCCGTATGCCCAGTCACCTATCAAACATAAGGACCCAACAAGGCCCAGAAGTTCCATTCTCCAGATGATTTTTGGCGTTCGGACTGTATCAAATCTTGGGCTCCAGACCACGTCTGTCACCAATTCAACCGATGTTGCAGTTGTTGAACGTACTTGGGGTCTCCTCTCCAATACGCCTTCCCGCAAAGATGAGTTTTATGGTCCCAATTTCGTTTGGGTAGAATATATGAAAGCCCGCAACTGGCTCCATGGGATCTTTATTCATTGGCTTCTTCTTGTCGGTGGGATCTTGCTCATATCAGTTGCACCATTGAGGAACTTTCTCAAAACGCGTGTATATCAGCCTGGGGAAGGTGCTAAACGTGAGGACACGGCCAAAGATGAAATCGAGTATCGTGGCATCGCATATCCTGATTCGGAGAAGGCCGCAGGCAAAGCAGTTCTCTGCCGTATGTGGTATCATGGTGGCATGTACTTCTGTAAGTTTGAAATGTAGAAAGGTCATGAACATTTACTGACAGTTGTGCCCACAGTGACAGGAATGCTCCTTGCTGAGATTGCTGCAACAATTCTTGAAGACGACATTGAGCTGGATGGCGGGTCTTATACACCAGCATGCCTAGGTCAAGGTTTGGTTGACCGCTTGGACAAGTCTGGATTCAGGACAGATGTCAAGATTATTGATGCTTGAACCCTAATTAGCAAAGTAAAGACAAGACGTTTGCATGATGGAGACGCAATGACACAACAGAGCTACATCACCTTCACGCAGACGAAGATCATTTGACTCAAAACCAATAAGGCAAGTCCTCACCGACTGATATTTCATCTCCTGGATAAATATGTTGCCAATCTGCAGTTTCTTGCTCTTACGTCGCTGGCGCTTCATTTTTACATTACCTAGGCTCGCTCTCGGTCAGGCATTCAATGTTCTTTACTGGCAGAAGCGTCATCATACCAAACATCGGTTATCGTTTAGTTTACTCTTAGATAGAGCGTTTTTGATAACTCGCCAGGGTGGCTACTATTGACTTTCTTTGTCACTGATATTTGTGTCGTAAAAGCCATGAAATCTTCCTTCTTAGACAAATGGTAGAAGAAGCTTTCAGAGCTCGATCTGAGGCGATAAAAATACCTTTACAGATTTAGAATTTCTCAGGATAAAGCTAGTGGATTCTTTCATCAGTTTCCCTACGCTCTTATTTTCGGTCAGCCTCGAGTCTTTTGAGGTCCAAAAGCTTATCTTATATGGAGGTAGAATTGCATAGTATGCTCAAAAGAGAAATGCCAAACTGCCCCACAAAGAGCTGGCAAGCGAGCACGGTGGATCATTAGGTTGCTCTTCGTCAGGTCGCGGAAGTTTGGCAGACGTCATTAGCACCAGTAAGTTAACCAACCCATCAACCCATCAACCCCAGTAAAGTTCTTCACCTCAACACCACAACCGCAATCAATCCTTCGTCGTTCAAACCCGACCGCGCGCTTGGTATCATTTCAATCGATCTTTACGTTCCTTAGCGGAGTGGTGTGCAGTACCAGTGTATCACTTGCGCCCTGAAAGATTCGATTCGACTTATTTTCCCGACTCCATCATTTCAACCTTCACTGGCTTGAACCGAAATGGATCCCCATATCACCTCATCAGATGTTGTAGTTAATGAGTCGTCGCCGTTACTCCCTACCACAGAGAGCAGACCCAAAGGAACACGATCAGTTACCTTCAGCGACAACCCTGTTACAAAAACATTTGAACCCACTCGACAACAATTTCAACATCGATCCCCCGGGCATCATGCTGCTGGCTCCGTCAGCGGCGCTGCTGGTGGCCCTCCCATGCTCACAGCTCTGAACAATAAGCTCAGGAGACGGAACAGCCAAGGGTCGGTACCTGCAGTTGCTAATCTATCTTTTGGGCCCAAAATTGGACCTCAGCGCAGTACGAAAAAGACGGAAAAGCTTAAGCTGCTTCCCAACACCGACCTGGACGACCCTGAAGATGAGGAGAGTGGAAGAGATGTCTATTCTCAGTACACACGTATCAAGGATCCTGCTGCGAGGAGGGATGCAGCAAAATTGGGTAAAGCGGATCGAGACCGACTACCGCGTGTCACAGCATATTGCACTGCAAACCGATACGAGATGGAAGCCCTGATGAGATTTCTAAAGGGAAGAGGAAAGACCCGAGGCGCAAACCCTAAGCTCATCGACGAATGCATATATACGCCGTATAATTATACCTCCAAGAACGCGCGCAGTCGCGATCCAGTTCAGAACTATGAACGCCGGCATTCAACTGGAGGTGACGCAATTGATGTCGCGCAACAGCGGAGCGACTTAGCTGACTTACATTCAGAGGAAGCCGGTTCAGAGGCTCATGGCCACAATGGCCACGCCCATAGCGATGCTAATGGCAACGGCAATGGCTCTCACATTGACAGCACAGAGCTGCTGGGCTCGGCAGTAGAAGATCACGACTCGATAAGCGAGACCAATCCCGATTTTGATACGCAAGTGCATACGCCCGAGGTGTTTCTCTTTGATTATGGAGTGGTGGTCATCTGGGGAATGGCCGAAGCTCAAGAAGCCCGGTTCCTGAAAGAGATCGCCAAGTTTGAGACAGAGAAGCTTGCCCCAGATGATGTCGAGACTGAGTTGTTCAACTTTTACTATACAAAGGATTATCAGGCCCGTATCTATAACGACTTTATCACCCTGCGCGACAAGAACAACTACATGACGAAATTAGCTATTTCTCATGCACTGGCGCAAAGTGTCAAAGTAAGTCAACCTGCCAATATGGTTGTATTGGGACGACTTGCTAACAGCTTGCAGACCTCACTCTTCGAAGAGTTGATTGCATCAACAGTCGATACATGCAAAGACATTCCTACACAAATAGCCACAACAGGGAAAATTGCACTTCGGCGGTCACAGATCAACATGCAAATTGGAGAGCTTTTCATTCTTCGCATCAATATCCACCTTAACGGCTCGGTCCTCGATACACCTGAGCTCTTCTGGGTAGAGCCCCAACTCGAACCTGTGTACCAAGCCGTCAGGAGTTACTTAGAGATGGATCAGCGCGTTGGACTTCTGACAGAACGTCTCGATGTCATAGCAGATTTGTTGGCGGTGCTAAAAGGAGAGCTCAGCCATGGCCATGACGAGAAGCTTGAATGGATCGGTATGCTAAGCGCCGTCCCATGACACATACAGTATGCTAACCACTTCATTGCCAGTAATTGTTCTTATTGCGGCAGAAATTCTGGTTGCAGCCGTCAATATTGTAGTAGACTTATATGTTGGCGAATAAGTTTTTGTTCAACCATGGTATCTCACCCATTCTTTCATTGGGGAAGGAAGGAGAAGAAGAAGTAACAAATTTAGCTAGCGGAGTTTGATCTTGACAGTCTATGTGTTTTAGTTTGGCATAAAAACCCACAAACGAGGCGACCTGGAGTACGTGTAAAACTTGCAGATATTAGATAGATGACTTCGCAGTTAGGTCTCAAAACGATGCGCGCGGAGAAACTGCGTCTCTTAATCTATGTGAATGCTTTCTCTTGGTTCTTTATTGTGAAAAGCATAATTACTAGTACATGGGTTGATGTCACGACATGCGAAATCGTATACCCGCCAAAACGCCCGTGGAGATATTTAATGGATGTCCTCCTCATTCCTCTACTTTCTCGCCGGCCTGTGTATCTTGATCCTCAGTGTCATCGCCCATCTCTATGTCCTCGTCCTGAACGAGTTGCTTTGACTCAGCAGGCTTATCATCCTTCTTGTCAGTTGCGGGGCTTTTCTTCGACTCATCGCCCTTGGCCATTGCAAGTTCGAATTTTGCATCGTATTCATCTTTCTCGCCATCAGAGAGACCCTTCCAGATACGAGTAAGCTCATCCTCAATGTTCACAGTGATCTCGTTGTCCTTTTCCTTGCTCTCGAGACCAGGCCGTGTTTCTAAGCAAAACAGCTCGAATGCACTGGTGGGCTTCTTGGAATCGCTCGCAGAGATACCGTTGGCATGAGCCGGCTTAGGTTGGCTTTCTGGGGGATGTGAGAAGGTTTCAGAGGTTGGGGAGCCGCCGGTGTTGGTAAAAGATGCAGCAACTGGTGCCTTCGAATCGGAATCAGGCATCATCGACTTTCGGTGGCCTCTCTTCGTACGCAGAGGCTTATCTTTGGGCTTCTGGTGGTTAGCTAACTCACTTGGTATGGTGAATTGGTAGTCCTAATCCAAGCGCAAAAGCATCAACATTGAACCGGGCGCCGTAAGTAGTAGAGGCGCGGCAGGCCGGTAGAGGATTGCCAGGCAAAGGGAGAAGAGGGATGGGAAGAAAATAATAGCATACCGTAGGGGGTGGGCTTGGGCTGCCGTCTGAGTCCTCGACGTTTGCGCTCGTGCGTTTTGCGAGCTGTTCGAGTAGAAACGCGCGCTCTATTCGCAGCTTTTCAACCTGGCGCTTGATACGAGCAAGACGAAGTCGGGCGGCATCATTGGCGTCTTCAACTTCATTGGTGCGGTTCTTGAGTTGAACACATTTTCGACGATAGGCCTCTTCCACGGAAGGAGGGAGTGTAGAAGGAATCGCTGGGGTGCGAGGAGGCAGGTCAGCTTCTGATGCCTTGCGCTTGAGTGTTATGGGCATGCTGGGTGTTTGATGTGGAGGCGAGGGTGATCTCGAGATGAGAGCGGTGAAAACAATACAGGAGCTGCGCAACAAGGAGAAGAGTGTGGTTGTAAAGCGCAGGGCAAATGAGGATCGCGTGGTAGATGGTGTAAGGGATGTGCCTTAGCCTTAACTTGAGCCGTGAGTTTGAGGGTTGGAGCAAACCAACAGAACCCACCAGGATTGATCCGTTGACATTGAGCGATTCTGTCATGGGCGAATGACTTACCGGGCATGGTTGGCTAGCTACACCCCTAGGCAGGTATGAATCACAGCTAATGATATTGCCTCTACGATTGGTATGTATGATTCTGGAAAAGATCCGATTATGAGACGAGAAAAGATGATTGCGACGTCGAGGGTTGAGCTGTGAGTTCAGGAGTGATTGCTTGACGCGTGACGATTCGCTAGGCTGTTAAGCTCACTGAATCACTGATACCCGGGCGGTGTCCACTTGAATCTGTAATTGATGAACGCTGAAATCGGTCAGGTAACGAGACAGAGAAGAAACTTCGTCACCAGGGCGAGATGAGCTAGTACCTATGGCGCTGGTCGTGGGTATCAGTATAAAAAGGTGTTAAGAGTAAGTGTGTCAATCAGCCATCACGGGTCGCAGACTGACAGTCTGTTCCTGTCACCAAGAGCTTCGCGGGCATGTCGTTCGTTAGCCACAACGGCATGCAAGGCTGGAAGACTCGTTCAGGGGATGTGGCGCAGACCATTTCTAATTGGACAGCTAGATCCTTGAATCTGCCCCTCAAAATGAGGCTGTTATCAGCAAGAATGCTTACAAGGCATCTGGGCTGCTAGGCCAGGTTTTCGGTACTTCGGGTGGCTGATCCTGGATTCTCAAATATCATAATAATATAAGTGATATTTGCTTGCCCTCAAAACTCCTCGGACTTAGCACCCTCTCATTGGCAATTATCTGTATTCATCCTTGTAAGGTTGAGTACCGCCCAGGCAGGAGCGAGCTCTAGGTACCTAGGTAGGTAGGTACGTGCAGGCAGCCGGGTACGTACTCACTACCCACTAAATCGCCCCGTGGAAGTTTTTCTGACTTGGGGGTGTGGTGGGACAATGAAGCTAGTGGGCGAAATCTATCCATCAACAGGAGTATCACCTCGACTTTCAAACCAGACACATACTTGACGACATATCTTATACAGCCACAACCAAGAACATCGCCTCCTGAGCGCTGTGGCCGTCGAAGATGTCGCTCAATATCCCCAACGCCCCTAACGCGGGCTTGTTCAAGCAAGGTTATAACAAGTGAGTTGCTCCCCTCCTTGTGCTGGTAGCTCCCCGCCTCTTTACTTGGCTCCTTACAAATGCCATTTTCATGATCACGACAATCAGGATATGAAATTTTATGGATCCGACTAACAGTTCTATCTCTTTCTCAATAGCTACGACTCCGAAGATGGTGCTATACTTCGCAATATCGACGCCTGCAGAGCGATTGCGTCCACTGTTCAGACCTCGCTTGGCCCCTATGGCCGCAACAAGATTGTCATCAACCATCTGCAAAAAATGATTCTTACCTCTGACGCTGCGACCATCCTACGCGAACTCGACGTTGTCCACCCCGCCGCCAAACTCCTCGTCATGGCTAGTCAGCAACAAGAAGCCGAGATGGGCGATGCTACCAACCTGGTCATTGTCCTCGCTGGCGAGCTGCTTCGAAAAGCAGAGGATCTGCTGCGCATGGGTCTAAAGACATCAGACATCGTCATAGGCTATGAGAAGGCCCAGAAGTTTGCTCTCGAGACCCTTGAGGAGCTTGCTGTTGACAAAGTGGAAGATATGCGGGATCAGGAAGAGCTGAGCAAGGCAATCAGCACGGTTATTGCCAGCAAGCAAAACGGAAACGAGACATTCCTTGCCGATCTTGTCGCCGAAGCTGTCCTCAATGTTCTCCCCAAGAACCCCGCCAACTTTAATGTCGACAATATCCGCGTGGTCAAGATCATGGGTGGAAGCCTGGAGCAGAGCAGAGTCGTTAAGGGCATGGTCTTCCCTAAGGAACCTGACGGTTCGGTCAAGAAGGCAAGCCACGCCAAGGTTGGTGTCTTCACCTGTCCGATTGACGCTGGTCAAACCGAGACCAAGGGTACTGTTCTTCTGCACAATGCCAAAGAGATGATGGATTTCACAAAGGGTGAGGAGTCTCAACTTGAGACTTCCATCAAGGAACTTTACGACTCTGGCCTCCGAGTTGTTGTTTGTGGTGAACGTGTCGGCGATTTGGCGATGCACTACCTGAACCGATTTGGAATCTTGTGCATCCGAATTCTCAGCAAGTTCGAACTTCGAAGAGTCTGCCGTGTTGTCGGTGCCACCCCCCTGGCGAGGTTAGGGGCTCCTATGCCCGACGAGATGGGAAGCATCGATGTTGTTGAGACCCTTGAGATTGGTGGTGACCGAGTTACAGTCTTCCGCCAGGAGGATGAGGTTACTCGAACCGCCACCCTTGTGCTTCGAGGAGCAACCCAGAACCATCTTGATGATATTGAGCGCGCCGTCGATGATGGCGTCAACGTCGTCAAAGCCATTACCCGCGACCCGCGATTGGTTCCTGGTGCTGGTGCTACAGAAGTCGAGCTGGTTGAAAGGATACAAGCTCACGGTGAGAAGACTCCCGGACTAAGCCAGTACGCCATCAAGAAGTATGGCGAGGCTTTTGAGGTTGTGCCTCGCACCATTGCTGAGAGTGCCGGACTTGACGCCACTGAAGTTCTCAGCCGGCTTTACGCTGCCCATGCCAACAGTGACGCTTGGGATATTGGCGTTGATATTGAGGTTCGTTTTGATCCACCCATGATATGCGTCTCTAACCCCATGCCACAGAACGATGACAACACTGGTACTATCGATGCCAAGGATGAAGGTATTCTGGATCTCCTCATCTCCAAGCAATGGGCTATCAAACTTGCCACGGAAGCCGCCCGCACCGTTCTGTCTGTTGACCAGATCATCGTGGCACGACAAGCTGGAGGACCCAAGCCCCCTGGTCCCAACCCTGTATGTTCCCATCCCCTTTTCTATAAGAAGCTTCGACTGATCAAACCCCACAGAACTGGGACGAGGACTAAATGGATAAAATTAAAAAGTTCAAAATGGGCGATGAATGTGATATGCGTGACAATCACCTGGTGTCGTGGTTGGTTAGATATCCTCTCAGATAACAGAGTCAAAGCATGTGCACATGTCTATTAAGCTTGTCCAGTAGCCGGTTGTAAATTCTACTTTATCCTATTCATGGGGTACTCAGTTCTGTCAGACTTAGTGCCGCAATTGTGGACTTCGAAAGTTCAATGACCCAATTCAGGTGCTGTGACAAAGGTATTGCAGATAAGGAGCCTCATTCATCCGAGGCAGTGATTTCTACCCCCGTTTATTATTGAAAACAAACGGGCAGGGCGTCTACGAAACAGCTCAGATTGTCGCTTCCAATTAAGAGTCATAATAGTAAAATATCAAGTTAAGTATTTTCATGCATCGACTTCGTTAAGTCCCTTCCCGCTTACAACTATTTACTTGTGCAGATAATCCAGAATCGCAGTATGTGCAAGACAAAAAAAGGCTGTCCAGCCACATCAGTAGACCCCATTATGCAAAAGGACCAGCAGACGACAAGAGTATAACAGGCTATTTTCCAACATGCTCAACAAGTAAATGCGAGCCACGGAACATCGAGGCAATATCGCAGTACACAGGTAAAGATGGATTTGACCGATTGCAGTGAGTCAGAAAAAGTTCTATTAATGCAAGGTGATGAAGCAGGTATATACTACGAGCATAAGGTCGAATGTGCGCCAGATAGTTGGTAGATTCCAGGGGTATCGAACAATTCCAGAGGGAAGTCAGAAGAGATAATGTATCCCTTCATTGACTGAAGAAAGCAAGCAGCGAGCATAAAGCAACAGCAGCAGCAAATGCATGTGTAATAGCGTGGGAAGCATCTGAATGTTTTGGTCATGATCGGTCGTTAGTCAAGCTGAAAATAGTACCAGAGGGCTATTTTGGCTATGACAGTAAATGAAGAAAGAGGAAATGGGGGTAGTGATTATGAAGATCAAGATTCTTCTGTGATTCCGCCCTCGCCGCCACCATCCTCACGCCATTCTCGACTCTTTTCCGTGAGCTTCTTGACACCGCTAACGCGGCAAGCCCATAGCCCCTCGATAGGGGTGCGGTATGTGAAAGCTCGCTGGGAGCTTATTACACCGATTGCCTGCAGGACAGCCTTTCTACTATCGCGACTGAATACAGCAGGGTGGTTGATCCACTCCAGACTGCTCTCTAATTCAGCATCAAGGGCTGCGACAGTATTGGCGTCAATTCCAGCTCCAAGCCCAAGACCATCGGTAGATCGGCTACGGCCCAATTGCGAGGATGGGAGACCATTTACGCCAGAGATTGCTGAAGCAGGCGGTGAAGGGCTACGTTTGCGATCGGGAGTGGTTGATTGGCCTGGCGACGCGTCGTTCGCGGCATGGGGAGTAGAGGGAGCCGAAGGAGTCGACTTGCTTGGAGGGGGGATGGGAGGGAGTCCGCCTTTCCCAAGACCCTTCAGAATTGATCGAGTCTCATTCAATAGTGTGTGAGCACGGTCGTGTTGGCCGCGGCTGACCAGTGTGAGAGCACGGGTAAGCATGTCAGAAGTGAGGAGCTCCATACGGCGCTGAACAATACTTGGGTGAGGAGGGATGGGAGGGGAATTCTGCCATGCCTTCTTGGATCCTCCGCTGACTGGAAGCATGGTGATCGCCAGAAGAGATGGCCGAGGCATATGTGTGACAGTGCCCTCGCGCAGGATATCTCCCCAGCTAAGGTCTGCTTGGATCAATGGAACCTCTTCGACAGAGAGAGTTCTTTCATTGTCGTTGTCCATAGGGCCGCCCAGTGCTTCGAGACCCGAGACAATATTATCCCAGGGATCTTGAGGAAGTTGTTCTTGGGAAGTATTGTCAGGAAGAATGACAAGTTGCACAAGAACATCACGCTTGTCCCCAAATCGAAGATCGCCGAGGGATGCTTCCGCATCTCTGCCCGTAGCTCGCTTCGTAATTTGCAAGGCACCACTAATCTTGTGGAATTTAGCAGGAGAACCTTCGGGCAGCTTGAGCTTAAGCTTGACGTTCTGATGAGACAAGGTCTGCATGCTTCCTAGACATCCAGCAAGGCACTCTCGGAGCATCATCCAGTCCTTAACATAAGTATAAGAAGCCTTTGTTCTTGTTGACAACTCAATCATGGTATCAGGCTTGTGTGTCATCCCAAGGCCAAATGAGTGGATGGTGATTTTAGCAGCTTCAGCTCGGGACACGACGAAATCAACGCTATCAGCGTCTGAGGTAGACGCATCGCTTATCAACATGATAGATGCGATAGGGTTGTTGTACTTTCTTTGCATGAGCAGATCCATCGCAACATTGGCGCCCTCCACAACATCAGCACGATGGCTCTTTTGGCCAACGGGCTTGATGGATGTCAGGATATTGCTCCAGCCTGGCCAGGCCTTGGTGGTCATGCCAACGATAGGCACGCCGCCGCCGCCTGAACCAAAAGTGACTAGTCCCATACGGTCACGCTCGCCAAGTGTGTTTACCATAAATTTCAGTGCATCTCGTACCAGGTTGATCTTGACACCCTGCATAGAGGAAGAAATAGGCACGACGACGACGACATCAATGGGCACATGGATAGACTTCGCCATAGCAGGGCTTCTGGGGAAGTTCGTATAGTCGGTGGGTGCTGTCGTCGTTGATCTCGCGCCACCCCAGGAGGATGCAACCGAGGAGACTCTCTGTGGGCGCGAACGCTGCCACTCAAGCTCTTCGTCAGTTTCCGACTCGCCGCGATCATATTCGGGGCTGCGTACAGGAGATGTCTCAACAGCGTTAAGGTCAAGAAGAGCTTGCTGCCACAACTTCAATTGATTGCGGTTCTCGAAACGGAGATGGAACTGTGGTAACTCAGCAACCGAGAGGCTGAGCGTCAGGATATTTTCATCGATATTTCCCGTCTCTGACACTTCATTCAGGTGCTTCTTGATAAGAATTGAGCCCTTGAGAGTGCATCGAGTTGTCTTGCGTGGAGCGCCATTCTCATCCCACTGTTGCGCCTGAGGGATTTTCTTCTCCTTGACGCAAATGAGCATCTCAGCGAAGAGGAAACATTCCAACTCCTGCCATGAGACTTTATCCTTGCCCACCCTGAGGGTACCATAGAGCCTCAATTTTCCGAATCTGCAGAAAAATTAGCCTTTTCGTTCGTACTAACGATGATCGCCCACTAATGAAAGTGAAGCGCCGCCACTAACCTGCTAAAGTCCAGCCCGTGCCAATTATCAACGCGGTTGCGCAGACTATCGGTCATCTCTTCCAAAACCTCCGTGGATTCGTATGGGTAGAAACGAGGCGCACTACGAGCTGGAGAAGGTGGACGGCCATATGCCTCCTCACGGTTGGTGGTTGGAGGAGGCTGTGGAACAGCAGCACCCAAATCTTCAGGGTCCGGCCTCCAATTATTATCAGGCACCTCGACAGTAACCAGACATGTAAGGGTCTGCTGTTGTCGTGACCGGTTTAGTGTTGGGAACTCTGAGCGAACAGTGACAATCGGCGCCGGAATAGGGTTGCGGGTCATTGGTCTAGGGCTTGCAGGTGTTGTCTCCATCGCTTGGACATCATAGTCATGGCGTCTGGCAGGTCCGCTTTGTGTTGTCTCAGGATATCCGCCTGATGATGCAACTCCTGTGACTTCACTGTCACTTCGAGCATGCCTCGAAGGGCCATATCGATCTGATAGTGGGGCATCTCGACTATCCCTCATACTACCTCGAGCAACGCTGTCACGGCCTCCGACGTGCTGTTGCTGCATAGGACGTCTTTGATTGCTCTCGACACTGGGAGCTCGAGCTGGCTGGTTATCCCAAGGGGTTGCTGTTGGTGTTGGCGTCATAGCGGACCTCGAATCGGTACCGACCGAACGCACCATGTTGCTAATCTTCTCTATACATATGTCAGTATGCCACTCCAATTGTACCAGGACAGGTAGCAAACCAATATCTATAACGTTTCCTCCTCGACTTGTGTCTAAGTGGAGGGGTGCGTCACATGTTGGGCAATATTGTGACTCGAATTCACGAATGAATTCATAGAAGCATGCCTCATGGGAGACGTGAGAGCAAGAAAATTGGAGGATGCGCTCGCCGCGTAAAGTGTGTTCAAGAGGTTCTTCACACACTGCACATTCGCTTCCAACAAATGTGCGCTCTCGTCGTGAGCGACTTCTATCAGCGTTGGTAGCCATGACGTTGTTGTCGATACTGCCAACTCGACGCGAAGCGTTGCTAACGCCTGACCTCACCGAGCCAGCAGAGGAGACTGAGTCTTGCCCGCGGAGAGATTTAGCTGTAATGGAATGTCCTTCTGTGAAAGGTTTGGAGTCTGTGCCAGTTCGGGGTCGTCGACTGGATGCGCGTGAGCCAACCAAGCCAAGTTCTCGAAGATTTGTGGCAATTGCCTTGTCGTCGTCCCGTCCTTGACTCGATGTAGCACTGTGATCCTGGTTTTTCCGTAATCTGCGAAACATTTAAACAAGACACCTTCTTTCCGCGGTGTCTCTAGTTATTGTGCTGCAAGACAAGCACTGGTTCGACGGTTCTGGAGGATCGAGGAAATGCTGGTCAAGGGCGGCTGAGCTTAAAAGAGTAAGGGGCGGGAATCCATGCGACGTCCAAACTTTCCAGAACGGCAAATCGAGTAAAGACTCCGTGATCGTAATGGGCTATGTGATAAGGTCAAGCACGGTTGACTGCAAGAACAAACTCAAGACCAATCAGAAGATGGAGAAAACAGGATGTCGGGGGCGAAAAGGGTTAAGAGACAATTATGCGGCACCGCTTTTCTGAGGAATACTGTAAACGTTTAACTGTGCGACGTCGGTTGCGGCCGGTTGCGATTTGCGACAGGTCGGGTTGTGATGTTTCTGGCTTTGCTTTTTTAGCAATGCGCGATGTGATGCTAGGCCTTGGTCATCACTCACTTTGGGTAAGTTGGCCCAGAATCACTTCTCCACAGATAGAAACAAAGGTCACAATCGTCTCACAACGGCAATGTTCGAACAATGTAATTGCTTTTGCTTCTAGGCGCTCGTAAGATGGAGATTTTCAGTGAATGAAAGAACAACCAATTCGGCGGGTAGGGTCCGGAGTCGTTGAGGCGATGAGGCTCGTCTATCTTGCGCTCGCTCGCTGATAGGCAGATTCGTTTCTTTTTATTGGAATAGACGATCCCACTATCTGTCTGCTCCTAGGAGGTTGACTCCTGAGGGGAAAAAAGGAGAGAAAAGGGAAAGATTTGAGACGAGAAAAGAAACGAAATTACTAAAGCATCAAGCGCAAGAGCCAAAGTGGAAGGAAGTAAGGTATGGGCGTGGTGGGCTATATGGGAAAGAAATGGAACAGAGAAATGGATGGATGGTAGTTTGATTTGCACCGTACGACCAGGCCATTAATCCACGACTCCTGTGCTTGGTACTAAGATGCTTGGTGCCAGGTACGGCCTATTAAGAGACGGAGGACCTCCCTTTCAGAGCTTGGCCTGTTCTTTAGGACCTTCTCGCTGGGGGGCGCCTTGAAAGACTTTGCACCGGTCACTTAAGTAGGTACGCTACCAACCGTCAACTTCCACTCTGTACCCCTTCTCCTGGGGACTAGGGTTGCTGGTTTCTAGTTTGTCGCTCTCGCGGTGGCCGGACAGGATAGTGGATCTCCCATTAAGCGTGCAGGGGCCCTCCCCTGTACAACAACAAAAAGGGCCCGGGCTTTTGACAGGGGCACCCCAGGACTCAGAGCCAGGGCTGCGCTCAGAGCCGAACAGTCACCACCACCACCACAAAGCATGGATGTAGCAAGCCAAGCTGGGGGCTTGTATCGATTCTCCGGTGGCCTACCCGGCATTTCATCTCTAACGCTTCTGCCCCCTGGCTTTTCCAGCTTTCAGGTCCCAGGTCCCGTAGAGGCTGGGACTTTTTCGGCTCCCAAGTGCCTGGCCTCGAGAAAGGACGGACGGGAGCTTGCCAATGAGGTGGACCAACCACAACTACCATAAAATCTTTCCAATAGTCAATATTCGGGAGAATGCGAGCTTTAGGGAAAGAAACGAGCTTCCCTTACAGGTCAAGTCCACTCGTAGATTCTCTTGACTCGAGCCTTCAGAGTATTTCAACTCAGTCGGTATCATATTCCAAAATCGAGGGCCTTCATCAAAAACGTGAGGGGATGGAATCTTGTCGGGGCCAGGGCTCCATCCAAGCGTTTGGTTGTTCAGGCTAGGTAGCGAGCGACTTGCCCTATCCAGGCGCCAGGGAAGCCTCCTTCCTATGGGAGGGGAGATCACTGATGTGCCTATCCACGCTGCTCGACTCTAGCCTGGTGCCACCACACAGTCAGTGCACCCTCTACTCTGTGTCTGCTTCGACTTGATGGCGTTGGATGGAGCTCCTTTAGGTAGGGACAGCAAGCGTCTTGGGTGGTCATTCAATCCCATCCAGATCTGAAGACACCTCCCAGCAGAGCTACCAGGGGCATAACTCAGGGGTCTTGAAAATCAACTCGGGCGGTACTTGATTCACGTGGCTTGGTCAAGTTGATGATCGCCGTTAAACTCACCTTCGAATTAACAAGTCTACAAGTTTAACATCATGGTGTAAGTCAGGAGGGCGCGCGCACGAGCATCAGGCCGCCTCGCCGGGCACTAGGCCATATGCTGTCTCACTTGCTTCTCCACATATGAATGTCTTCATCCCCAACGTACCATAGACAGAACATTTACACGCAGTTAACGTCGAGAACCAGCGTTTACTGATCTACAGACATCTGCGTTCGCTTTACCAGGGCCATGTGAGCCAGGTTGTAGGTAGCATGGTCCAGCGAGCATCAGCCTTGATTGGCAAGCCAAACTACCATGGTTAAGTACAGCATCGCGAAAACATACAGGGTATTCACCTGTTGAAATTATTCGAGTCTACAGGTATTTGGATCCGGTATGACCTAGTCACTCAGCATAGAATAATTCAATTTAATACCGGAAACTAGAATCTCCGCTTCGCATGCTGACTCAAGTAAGAACTTGACGACAATTCCGTGCAAGATGGCAGTGCAGCATGAAACAATTGACTAGCAATTTCCGATGACTGTGACTTGGCAAACGAACAACAATTGTTACATAAGAGCGACTTGAAACTAGTAAACTAGGCTGGCGAAATCTGGAAAATAATCTTGACTACACAGTCTACGTCAATAAAACATTCAAGGAGGCAGGTTCAAGAGCAGGAACGTCTGCAGGAAGAGAAACAAATTGATGCAATCCACACTGTATAGTCAGTCAAGCAAGGGTATTTGAGAGTCATCATAAACCCCTCAGGTTCGTTGCACCCCTGCAGGATTTCGCCAGACTCTTCGACTAATTCGGAATGCAGCCACAAGCGATAACAGTTATGACCTATGTACGTATAATGATCCAAGACAGGGTAGACGGGAAGTTGACTGTGACGAGATCTCAGTTGGTGCAGGTCTGCTCCGTACCGAAACAGTCGCACACAACTGTAAGATGGGGAAAAGTGGACAAACATGACAGAACAAAACGAAGCCATGCCCTGTGTGTTTCAGAATGCCACCATTTCTTGGTAACGGGGAAGTTCGTTTCTATTATGAAACGCACGTATTCCGAGACACATAAGAAACGATCCTCAGCTCTGTTGGTGGCTGATGGCTGGGCTTCTAGAAGGCCTTGAGCTTCAAACCCAGCCTGCTAGGGCTGTTACATCACCGCCACAACGTTACAGGAGACGGTCAGAAGTGGAAGAAGAAGAGTTTCTCCAGTTCGTGTAAAAAGAATCCTGCCTGTTGTGAAGGTGTTACCATCGTGGCGTTGACGTTGTGGGTTGGAGAAAAGGTCCTTCTGTTAACCTTGATAACGTTGTCTTGCATCCCCTGAATGTTCCTTGCCAGGGCGCCCATGCTGAGTCTCAATCCAGCCGTTTGATTGGATGGGGGCTCCACGGCAGCTACCCGCGACGGATAAGTGCCTGCAGGATTAGCATTCTTCAAGGAATCTCAATCCTGGTGTTGAAGAAAGGCCTGAAATCTATCAGTGAGGGGTTTGGAACCGTTGGCCTCTGTTTAAGGTGCTACGAGGGCAGGAGCCTCAACGGTAAACACTTGTCCACGTTTTCAATAACGAGTATAAATAGGACAGTGATGCAGCAATGATCGAAAGACAGTGACGATAGCCCAGTCTCAGAGAAAACGCAGTGATGGAAACCCCCTTGCTCAAAACACATCAGAACTAACCCCTACTAACTTTGATCTGCGAAGGGACATGGCGCCATCAATGGTTACTCTCTCCGCTTCCCACGCCGAAATCTAGATAGGGGAAAGCTTCACTCGAAGCTGCGGTCCCACGTATCTAGGGAATGCTTCTATGGTAGCGATGATGATATGGTCTTGTTCACCCTGATTATCAGTTATGTCACCTTTATTCAGTCCTGTTTCCCCAGGGCTTCGCGCTTGGACCCTACCGGATGCGAGAGGTAAATGCGGATTCTTTCCCCAACTGCCAAGTTTGTGATACCCGGTACCGTTTGATCTCGCCTAGGTACGCTCTGAGGGCAGATGATCCACAACATGGGGGGTTGGCCATAGGAATATACTGAACTTGATTTTCATGTTGCTGATCATGTCAGCCGTAAAACTGTCAATTTAGGAGCATGTATTGAATGCTTCTGCACCGAATTAGAATAGCGGTCAGGTCAGGACATGAGATCACAGCGTCATATCATATTCGCTTGCATATGGATGTACAGGTCAGCGCGCTTCGATAGTGCTTCCAACGAATATTCTATCCGCTAATGAGCTACGTACCTACATAAGTCACTTGATAATGATGGGCTGCTGGCTGTTAGGATGGGGCGAACCGGTCGGTGCGATAGCCAACTGGAACATGCAGACACGAGCTAATAAGTTAGTGGACAAGGCAGCTTGTCACAAGAAACCTCTGGGGGTCGAGGCGGAAGGGAGGGCATGGCCTGGACCCTGGGATTGATGCATCCCTTACAGATGATGCCGGCTCAAAGTAACGGTGGACGCTTTTTCAGACAACCACGATTCAGCTGATTCGTTGTCAGATTATCAGCGGCTGCCTGTGTTCCAAGGCCAAGGATGAGTTGTTCCCTTTGCCCATACAGAAGGGCTAGTGATTGTCCTTGAGTGCCTCATGGTGCAGACTTCTTCAGCTAGATGCAATCAAGCAAACAACGGAATCCATTCGGGACTCTGCAAACAAAAGAGGGCAATACATCGACAAAACCGGGAGAACCATGCTGGCCTAGAATCTGGCATAAATAGCAATAATTAGCTCACCGTTAATAATGAGATGGATTTCAGGTATCGTGGGTCAATGCTCTTGTGGCAACATATCCATTGTAATATCATATCAACACAACGGAACCATCTCCGACCTTTCCTAACTGTATCCGTACAGTTGCTCACAACAGAACCCCCTTGCAGAGAATGATCATTCTCGAAGGTTACAAGTCGGGCAACCATATCGCCTGGATCCAACTAAAACGCCACGCAGCCCTTCAGATCGTTTTCCAACGACTCATGATCTCTAGATAGGTGCTTGGCATTGACATTGATTTTGGCACGGACCCTTCCACCTGTGCCCATAGCGGCCTGCTTGTGGCTTGGTTAGCTCGCAGAGGAACAAATCGCAAATCGTGCTCGGAATGCCCTACAGCTCTCGGCTCCTCTTTCAGCCTGCCATGCTATCTCGTCCGTAGATTCGATTCGCGGGAAGCGTTTGCTTTTGCCGTCACGTACATGTAACCAGCCAGGGTAATAATGACGAATTCCTCTGGGAACGGCTGCTTTCCTTTTTCCATTTTATCTGATTTCCTGTACCTGGCATATTTCCCACATATCTCTGTGGTCCCCAACATATGTATATTTAACTTGTAAAATTTGGCGGCGGTTTGATTAAGGTAGCTCTCTGTAGCAAACCTACCTGCATGTGCGTATGGCTGTCTTCCTAGGTACATGACAGTTACTGTCACGTTTCTCCCACGTGGCTAACTGCCTGCGGTGCTCCCTGTCCGGGGTTATTCCAGAAACAAACTAGCCAAGAAGATCAGTTGAGACTTTGACTGGCCGAATTCCCCTCCATGGACTTTTGTACTCAACCACCTGGGTGTGAAGATGTACAAACTGCTGGAGCTGAAGACATGAGTCAGGTCAATAATTCGTGTCGATCTCCCGAAACCAGTCAGCATTTCTTGTCTTGCCAGACCTACACAAGAGGGCGGGCTAGGCGGGCAGGCGGGTAAGTCACTCTTGATGATTTACGGCACATAAAATTTTAGCTGCGAATCACTCCTCAGTTTATGCACAACCACAGGGTAAAACCATGCTGGGAAAGCCTCACACTTGTATCAAACTTTAATTATGTAAACAGTCCTAACGAGAATCACAAAATATTATGTTTGATGACCCGCCCCTCTTTCACTCGCCTAAATGGCGAAACGCAATGTACTACGTTGTATTGTAGTCGTCAATGTCGCTTCGTCCTGAACAATCGTTGGGATTAGCAGTGGTGCAGAGGCTATATGTGCCGTATTATATGAATTAAGTACAGGGACATTGAAACTATTGCTTCGGATCCATCAGGTGTTTCTTCCACAGTACCCTCGGTACCGCCAAGGTTCCTTTGGAAGCGAGTGACCAGGTGTAGGACCTGCAGGAGCTGTGATGTGTAACCGGTGAGAAGCAAACATATATGATGCCATATAGTGCAACTTGAAAGCCACTGATTCACATTTTATGTATTATTGGTTGCGCTCCTTCTACGCAGTAGCTCTCCCATCATCGCCATCGAAACTTAACACCAGCAGTTGCCGCGTGTTTCTGACCTTTAACGTTTCATCCCTTCTTCCCCGGCAAGGACGCTACTTGAGCATATCTCCCAATTCCGAAGGAGCAGACATGGACCAGGGCCTTTAAACAAAGTGCCTCGAAGGGTTTCGGCCAGATGTACCGTTTCCACTGGAGATGTTCCATTTCACTCCACTCTGATGCGGAGGGTCAACTCATTTGGAGTGCCTGGCTGAGACTTGCTAGACTTGATCGAATCGTTTCCTTCCATGTCTGAGATGCAGCCCACTCGCCAGGTACTGGGTTCGGATGACAGGACGAGATGCTAAGCTGGTTTGTCGAAAGATCCCGACATCATCTCAATCTGCTTCGGAATGGTCAGCGTCTCAATGCAGTCAGCGTGCCTGGATTGAGTTAGTGTAAACGGCACCGCAGCGGGCGCCATATATCTTCTCTGCTATACCTTGGTCGAAGGTGTGCCCTATCCAATGCCGACGCCAATGTACCAGTCGTATCGAGTGCTATAGATGTCACGTACCTCTCATACCCAAAATCTCGCTTGCCGATCCAAATACCTTACGCAAATCGGGCAGTAACAACTGTGGGTAACTGAGCACAAGCATACCTCGATATTTCCAACTTAGGTGGTATGTCGATCTAAAGCATACGCCGCGTTTGGTCCAGATGCAGATTGTGACTGTACATAAGGTAGCATAGACCTCTGCACCTTATCGGCCAAGCTCGTGAAGTGTCCACATGTTGGCCAGTTACAGTTTAATGAATGCTATTGCTTCGATGCAGCTCTAGCTTCGGATTGCAGGTCTCGTCTTGGGATTCACACTATGATCATGGTACAGGGCATTAAGCTTTTCAAGGCAAATGGTATCAGACGATGTATGGGGTTCGCTTTGTTACAATAACTGTTAGCAATAGTACGGATACCTGTTTCTCCGAGCAAGGTGATCTTCGAATACAAGTATAACTGTATGTAGAGTTCTCCATGGTATGACACAAGAAGATTACGATTCGTTTCAAAATTATAGGTAATCTTGTTGATGGACGCGTCGTAACTACTGCCAATAGAGGACAACTGAACAAATTGCTGGTTCTGAGAAAGACAATTGTAGTGTTTTGAGCAGAATGACTCCTAACTATGGTATTATGGTATCGAACTGACGTGACAAAGACCTGATACTTGGTTGTTCCTCTACCTGACGAAGAAACTAGATCGTTGCTTCGTGACACTTCGGTTTCTCTTCAAGAGAATATCTTTGGAGCTCTTTGCATGCTTCTTTAACTTAGGTGCCATCCTCTCATCTGTCTTCTTAGCAACGCGGTAGACAGTTGAGCCTACCCGCTCATCCCTAGGTCCCCTTTCCTGGCGGGCCAGGCTTCTTTCCACAGTGGCAACACGGCGTTTCCTTGGACGTTCCTCTTGTTGATCATCAATCCTATCGGCCTCGTCCTCGCTGGAATCTGTCAAAAACTCGGCGGGCAACAGGTTCACCGCTTTCTCTGCCTTGCTTCGTTGGATGAGCGAATGTGCAGGCTCCTCTTCAACGGAAGATTCTTCAATTTCCCCAGCCTTTTCTTGCCCCTCTAACTTCTTGCGCTCTTCAGCTTGCTGCTTGAAGAAATCATCCCTTTCCCGACGCTTGCGCTTCTGTGCAGCAGCCTCCCTGGTCGTAGGTTAGACATTCCAGAACATGACAGGACAAGACCGGCGTAACTTACTCCTGAGCTGCTTTCTGAGCTGCTTGGTTGGATTTCTTGATATCAGACGCTACCTTAGAAGTTGATACGGCCTCAGGCGCTTCATCGTCACTATTGTCTTCCTCATCTTCATCCTCTACCGGCACAGTAGGTTTTGGAACTACCACAGGGGGAGGTACCGGGCTGTCATTGTCGTCATCTCCAAAAACTACCTTGGTACCCTTCGATTTCGTTAAAGTTGGCGTCGCACCGTCACTGGAGTCGCTGTCTTTGGCTCTTACAGGCAGCTTGCGCTTTTCTTCCGATGCCAGTTTCTCCACAGATGTATCTTTCGTTAGACTTTGGTTGTAGTTCCTCTTGCGCGTTTGAGGTGCCATCTTCGAGTTTTTGCAGCTGATAAACAGCTTGTGGTAAATGTAAAGAAAGAGAGTTAAAGAAAGGTGGCACAGGATGCTGATGCTCTTCCGCCACGGGAAAATAAAATGTCAGGAATCAAGATCATACGGTATTATGATAATTCAGGGTTTTTGGTCAGAGTACGAATTCAGCACACTGAGCTTGATTTGGTTGTGAAATGTTGTTGATTAAGCTCTTCAAGATGTATGAAAAATTCAGTTTGAGATGGTTTTTTGGATGGGCAATTCTCCAACGCAAGATATGATTGGCACACTGGCGCCCCACACATCAGGTACCTTATTGGCAGAGTCTCACCTCACCTCACCTACTACATGCGACTGTTGGTAAAAAGGATTCGTTCGGTATAGTAGCCAGTCAGACAGTCTCTGATTTCAGTACCTTATCCAAAATATGTCGCCTGCAAAACTTCGTATAAAACCTCGTAATGTTTACCAATTGCTACGTGGTGACTTTACCTCACCACTTGCGCCAGTCGCACAGTCATCTCATGATGCTGCCTTGAGCACCTCGAGGATAAGCAATTCCATTGGGTGTCAGACTCGTTCATATGCTACTCCCAAAGGCGCAAGGAAACCTCTTCGTCCACCTCCCCGGGCACCCAAGCTTGTTAAAACTCAGCCAAGCTCCAGCCTCCAGACTGATTTCGAACTCAGTCAAATCTCCCCTATGGACTTCGAACTGGCTATGCGAGCGTCCGAGAATCAAGTTGGTACTCTCAGACCAGACGAATATTGCGACTATGCATCAAAGTTTTCGAATGCCATAAGAAAAGGAGCACATCCTTCTCGTGTCAACCTCCCTGGCAAGTTTCCCTCAGTAGAGCATTTATGGGCCGACTAACAACTTGTAGAGAACCAAATCCCAGTCGAGGTTGCACATGAGATGGCGTGCTTATTGTGGTTGTTGAGGAGAATGAAAGCCCATAGTTCATTCTCGATGGCATTGTGGGCTTCAGCTTCTGAACTCAACTATAACCCTGCCGTCGTCTCCCTCGTGAGCCAGCTTTTCGCCAGTGGATCATGGCGGAAAATAACTGCATTCCTTGATGTCGAGAACCGCTTCATGAAGCTCGTAGCTGAAGCGAAGAACTGCAATGCTCTTACACTCTATGGCGAATACCTGTTCCAAGATGGAAAGTATGACCAAGCCGTGGCCATGTTAAACCAGGCCCTCAACGTTGACGATGGCGTCTTTGAATGGAAGCGGAAGTGCCTGACATGTCTGGCAAAGTCTTATGTCAAGCTTGGGAAAGCGTATGAGGCAAAGAAAACAATTGAGTTGCTGGAAGACCCAGAAGCAGACTCCGAGCTTGACCAGTTGCTTCGATCAAGTGATGCTGAGATGACACGTCAACAACTGTACACAGATGCCGTCAAGGGCAAGCATGATTTGTATTCACAGCTGGCCGAGGCGGAGTTCGAGAGAGAAACCAAGGAGACGGATGTTGAACTGAAGAAGCATCACCATCTATGGGGTTTGGAGTGGTCAAGACTGGCAGACCCAGGTGCAAGGTTTTAATGCTATGGAATACATCAAGGTAAGACTCGGAAGTACCTCTAGCCTTAAGAGTTGACACTACGTTATATCGGACTAACGATTTGAGCGCGTCTGTAGTGTATAATATGGAACTGACGGTACTGTCTTGAATAATCCTTCTGTTTCGTATAACCTAAACAGCATCGACGCTCATGTCTTCTGCTTTTTTGTGGTATTCTCGTTGCTGTGCCGTCTACCGCTCCGTTTACTCATTGCTCGATCGCCGTTTTCGATAGACTCTATTCCTTCGCCTTTCTCCTTTGCCTCATTATCCTCACGATCCCCTTTATCGTCTGCATAACCAGCGTGCTCGCCAGTATCACTCTCTATATCGCCTTGAATCTCCCCACGGCCGGTAGGAAAGAGTTTGCGCCACGTTCCATCCAGCACCTGGCCATCATTCCCATGAAGACCAACCTGATATGCAGTCTTCATAGCAGATATGCACACGTCACGTCTTTTTGCAAAGTCAAACATTGGTTTTGGATATGTTCCCTCCTCGGTACTGTTCAGTCCATCGCCCTTTATGCGGACACCTGCCTTTTTCTGGTCCGGAAGAGGGGCTTTCCACGGCTCGTAGATGTACTTGGAGTCCATATTTTTGAGCTCTGGCACATAACGCCGGATGAAATTTCCTTCCTTGTCCCACTTCTGGCCAAAGGCTATCGGGCTGTAGCAACGGAAGTACTGCGAAAAGAAAGCTGTACAAGAAAGCCACTGCCAGTTTCCAGCATTACAAGCCGGCTCGTGGTCTATGAGCCATTCCTCGAAGACTTCGCAACCTCGCTCCCAGTCGATATAGCAACCGCCCCTTGTCAGAAAGCAGGCAACCGCATGCCGTCCCAGGTGGTGTATCCAGCCTTCATCTTTTAGCTGCCTCATCAAAGCATCTATCCAGGGGAACCCGGTCATTCCAACTCTCCATCTTTTGAACCAGATCTCTGCCTCCTCAGAGTCAATGTGATACTCTCCAGTAATGAGTCCCGTTTCCGAATTTCTCTTGGAGGGCAAGTGCCAGGGAATGAAACGACAATACGGATTGTTCGCCGTCTGCGAGAAGACATAACCCAAAGCAGCTTGAGCGGCGAAGTACATGTCTCTGAAGAGTAGTTGGCCAATGAGACTTTCTGGAGGGGTTGAAGCACCCTTTCCATAGGAATCGACGATTTCCCTGACTCGCCAATAGAACAAACGCACAGAAAGCGCCCCGAAGTGCAAAAACGGAGAGAGGAGAGAGGTAGCTTGTGGCTCGAATTGAGCTGGATTCGTTTTGGGTTTCTGGAAAGTTGCAGTGTATTTCTTGTCTGCAATTAGCTTGTTGAGTTCTTTCAACGCTCGCGTTTCTCCTCCCCGATGGGGTGTGGTTGCAGGTGGGAAGCCCAGTTCCTCCATTGTTTCAATGGCAAAGTCATCGTTTGGTCCCGCTATCCTTGTGTAAGCTTTATCTCCTTCTGTTCGAAATCCTGCATTGAAATCTGGCTTGGTATTGGGTTCGTCTTGTTCAAAGTTGACGGGCATGTCTCCTGGATCCGGAAGATGACTGGGAGCAGGAATGGGTTTCCGGATCTCACCAAGCTTGCTCCCTGCAGTTTGAAGCTGCGTGATAGACATTGTTGGCTTTCCCCCATGCTTCTCGACTATCTGATCACTATCCCACAACGTCCTGCCCGAACGGACAAGTACTTCGACACCGGCATCTTTAGCCGCTTGGACGACAACGCTATCTCTCTCCCGACCATAACTGTCTGTGTCTTTTTCGAAGACTAGGTGAGTGACCTTCCATGCCTTAAAGAGTTTGGGAAACAAAGTTTGTGGTGCTTCTCTGAGAACAAAGAGTTTTGACTTGGGGTTCAACTGTGAAATAGATCGGGAGAGGTCATTCTGGCAATCCAGGCTTTACTTCGTCAGATCAACTGCATATCAGGGAGCAACTTTCCTCTCTCTCTTTCTTACAGAAACTGCCATCTATTAAGGCCTCCTCTCGCTCGGTATACGTAATGGGGATCCCACGTAAAGATGGGCCAAAGAACGGCTGGGTCGAGGTCCAAAGCTGCTTTGAGCGCAGGTGAATCGTGAAGTCGCAAATCTGTTCGGAACCAATAAATCACACGAGGATTTGCCATATTAAAAACTTGATGTAATACTGTCGTGATACGAAGCCGAGATCATTGAGCAGTTAGGCATATCGCTTTCAAATGTATTTCTTAGTCGAAAAGTCATGATGTCAACACTTGTGAGACCCCAGCCACCAGCTTTATGGTCAGTCAGGCCACCCAAGTTTGCCTTTGATGAGCCTAAAGACCATCCTGGGCGGAACATGCATTTGGAACTCGTGGCTGTGTATCCATTCGCTGAAGAACGATCCCATCCCTTCTCAAGGGAGTCGTCACGGCAGCCGTAATACAGCACGTGTGAAATGTTGTTCTGGTGTTGCTATTCAGTTACTCTTGTTAAGGAGTTTTCAACTGTAGCCGAGACATAAATGTCTTATCCCTGGGCCCAAATATCACATGTACCATGTCTCACTTTCAGTACAATCGCCCGAGCATTTGCGTGAGACAATAAGATGTGATTTGGCTCAAGCATGGAGCAAGTACGATGGCTACTTCCGGTTTCTCATATCTCCTTTGCTTTCTTCCTTGATAAGTCCATTTCAAGACAACCATTGTACACTATTAGTATGTAGCTTTTTGATCAACTTATCTACCTACCTCCTACTTAGTTAGCAACGGATCTGGGAGTGTGCATCTGGTATGACGACAGCCCCATCGACTATTGACAACGGCGGCATGCACAATGCAGCCACATGTAGGCGGTATCATTTGCATCCACATGAAAGTCATTATTCTGTCAAAATGCATATTAATCTTACAGGTCAACTGCAAGTCTCCCCACATTTTGACAGTGGAGGCTAAGTAAACAAAATGACTCCAACTAAACAAATACATAAATAAAACAAGTAAACACCAGTTGCTGAGTCCTTTTGCAGCACGCGCCAGTCTAACGTTTTAATCTAGTGGTATAGACTATTGATTCTCCTCGGCGTCAATATAATTTCTCCTCAAGAGGAGACTGCGACGACTCTTTCCTTCCAGCAATAAGACAGAAAGACTTGTTCAACATTACACAGAATAGGACATGATCAAATCGTTCTATTGACAAGAAGCTCGTCATTGGCCAATGGAAGGACCATTGAGAATCTCATTCGATGAAAAGTACTAGTCTGTAGGTAGGTAGGCAGGCAAGCAAATAGGGTAGGTAAGCTGTAAGGTGACTGGTGGTCAGAAGACGATCTTTCCCACAGTAAGAATGAAATGCTCAGCATTTATGAAGAACCATCCATAAAAGAGACCTCGACCGCAGCTACTTTTGGATAGCATCGCTGGAAGAACTGACTGAAAAAGAAATCGGCATACTGGAACATTTCCCATGCGTTTATGGCGGACAGAAGATAAAGTTTAACTGAGCTACAGTCAGTCAAAGATGACGTCGACAGAGAAAAGACGGGCGCTGTTGTATTCGTGCCTCGACGCCGAGGTGTATTGGTGATCTAAGCGAAGAATGACATGGCTCGTGGCTCGAGATGGAAGATTGTGACTGCAATGACAACGGAAGCGTGTCCTGTCAAGCCCGAGCATAGAACTGTGTACGTGTACGATGCTAAAAAGGCCCGAGACAGTTCAGTTCACTCCATACAACACGCAACTGGAACAGCAACAGGCCGCCTGGATCGGATTCATGATACTTTGCGGGCATAGTAGTCCAGCCCACAATAGTATGGGTGTGGAACACGGAATTGTAAAGCCTTATTGGTACGGATCAGATCTAGACCCAAGCATCCTGACCAAGAAAGAGAAGAAAATTTACTGTGCCCGTCGCAAGCCAATGTTACATAAAATTGGTTAGTGAGGCGAGATGCTTTACTCCCGTACCTGGGACACATACCTACACAATGGTATGAAATGCGAGTGTGCAAGAGGTTGGCTGTACCCTATTATTAGAACTTCTGAAGCCCAAATGCAATGCGGGGCTCGAGCAAGCGAGCGAGTGATCGACGGCCAGTTACCAGGCCTGCATCACTCAAGAACTGGTCTCTACGATGGCTTAGGTGTAGAATGAAAGGTTCTCATACAGGACATCTGGCTGTTGTGACTGTTACATCCACAAACCTTAAAATTAAACCATAGGATACAGTTTATGGGTAGCAATGGGAAACTCTGATGAACGGACGCCTTGAATGAAAAGAAGAAACAGAATGATCCGCGATCGCCAATCATACATCGCTTTAGCCCTGTCGAGATTTCCCCGGAGATACCGCGACGAGGGTCATCCTTTATTCAGGCTTTCGTCATACCACAGAAACACCCCATGGCGCAGGGATGCATCTCCTGTTTCCAGAGCACCTTGCTTGCGAAATATTTTGTTTGGTGCACAGATGAAGGGCCATCATGCTAGTAGAAAGACCCAGACACTGACAATGGTCATAGCGAAAGGCTCGGTAAGCCCGGCTGATTAGTTTTAACTTACATTGTCTGTGTTGGCTGGGTGAGGTATCCGTTGAGGAACACACAGTCGAGCAAGTGTATGAATGCGTCGCCCAGCGCTAAGAGAAGCAAGGGCCAGGAATTCATTTTCATCGGCAGTCAAACACGGTTCGGATGGAGATGGCAGTGTGAAAAACAGAATTAATAAATGCGTTTCGAGTGATTTGTAACGAACGGCTTGATGTCGCAGATAACTAGCTTAGGTAGTATGACTATGAGCATGGGGACAATAGGTAAGGCTAGGAAAAGTAACATGCCCGACGCGAACTCGGAACTAAGACAAGGGCAGTATTAACATTTCAAGATAGTCTTGTACTGAGTTGGATGATATGTCTTTCAGTAAAACTAGTGAGAGGGCCAATGTCAACAACAAACAATAGGTGGGAGAACAAAGGCAATTTCGTTAAATAGAGTGTATGATGACCTCAGCGGGGCATTTCTTGGGGTCTGGTCTATCAGAGACAAAGCAAGGAACTTCTGGAAGCAAGGGAGACAAGAGTATTGAGGTCAATGTGTCTCATGAGGCGGTTGCGATATAGCAACCAGACCGTTCGTTTGCGAAACGAGCAGAATAATCAGGGCCACACCTGGTAATTTAGAGCCACAGAACAGGCCCGTGCTGGGTTCCAACTCTGAGCTTGCAAGTCATTTCTTTATTGTTTCTGCATCACCTTTCCGAACCAAGGCGTCATTTGCTTATGCTGACATGTAGTGCTGTGCATGAGCCACAGATGAAAGCAGGGGGTCTGTCACTTTTAATAGCTATACCTACCGTACCTGACATCGAAAAACAGGGTGCCGGCAGCGAACCTTAGGACACTTCAGTCGTATGTATCTTGGCTTCCATACCCTCTGAAATCTCGGTGTAGAAGACTTACAAGTAACAACGAGTGCCAACTTTGTCTGCCACGTTTTCCCCTTCCCATGTCATCGGGGACGAAGAGGGATTTCCAAATGGTTGACTCAAAAATGTATGGGGAACTAAGATATAACCGGAAAGAAGATGAAACAGTAACCGGGATCTGGGATGCTGGTGCTTTCGTGGCATGGGTCCATTGTCGGTATTTGCTGCGAATCCCAAAATTTTCAGCTGCTTACTGACCTCCTTCATTTTTTTAAAAGCCCAGACAGCCAATCTAATTATTACCATGTTGTGAGAGTTGGAGAGTCATTCCGACCTATGTAACTTTGACCTCAGGACCTATCCCCTGTTTCAGTACGCTTTCATCGATCATCGATTTATTACTCGATGATAAAGTGACCACTCCGATAAGATTTTCACAGTCAACGTTGAGAACGTCAGAGTGAATGATTCCCCCGTTGCTATTTACTCTCACCAGTTTTGGCTTTCAAATACAACCTCATGTCAACAAATAACAAACTTGACCTCAGAACTCAGAAAATTTATGTTGGATTAGATCGATGAATCTAAGACCAACGGGGCTAGAGTCAGGTACCCGATCCCAGTGTCCAATGAAGGCGTCAGCAGTTAGATTAAAAGAGGGGCACCTCTGGTCTTGATATCACACACTTTGCCGTGTGGTTGCGTGGAGGCAGCGGGGAAGACAGAGGCTTCATTGGCATGACTAGGCCTCAACCATACTAGCCACAAGAAATAGGGCTTGAGGGCTTGAGTTTTTTGTCCTATGGGCTGAGCGATCAATGCCCGTTTGGGAGTTTGAGTTTTGGAAGCCGTTTGGACTTTGCTGGTAGTGGAGACTGGGAGAGAGACCAGGACATGCCAGAACTAAGCTTGTGAAGGTAGCATCTCCTTGCATCTAAAGCTCTGGGAAAACACTCTACGCGACAGCAGAGGGCACAGCCAAACAGAAATTACTTATGTCTGACAAGGTACTACGTAGGTAATGCGAGAATTGGAATTTCATCCAGACATTCAACTTGCCTATAACAAAACCAACTGTTACCCACTCAGACTGGCTTCTCCACCAGTCACTCCATCAATAGATCCAGGGAATTGGATTCGGACATACTTGGAGTAAAGAAGAAGCGAAAAGAAGAGCGGGCTTGCAAGGTTAGGCTGGCTCCATGACTTGCATAGCAGTAGTCAGCCACGTTAGCCAACCTGCGAGCCTCTTCCTCGTATCTCAATCTCACACAGCCTCTGGGCATCGAATCGTGGAGGGGAAGGGTTCCTAGTCAAGCTGCCCCCCC
>JABFAI010000427.1:0-42971 GCA_013266175.1 Fusarium gaditjirri
CAAACACCAAGGATGATGATAACTTGACATACACTGACCGATGTATACAAGTTCTCCCTTCTTCATTTCCATCGGAAAGACCAATCAAGTACCTTCCTACTAGGCTTCAGACTCGAAGTTTGCTACCTATGCAACTGCATGTATCCGTCGTACTTGCCCAAATACACCCAAAGCTCCCGGTTGGTCTTCTCAGGACGCCTAGAATGCAGGTATTCACTGGCCTCCTAGTCATCTCCGACACTGTCAAGATGCGCCAACAATTTGCTTTCGAAGTTATCCGATTAAAGTTCTATCTCCGCTGTATGCCTGTAATTCGGCTTACTGCATCCCTACTGCCTATTTCTTTGACTCATTCTTGAACTTTCTTGATTTGCGTTTAAACGGTCGCACGAATTAAAAGAGCAGCCATCGCCTGCGCCTAAAGCATCCATGGCCCGCAGGAAATCGAAAAAGCGCAAGAACACCAATACAATGGCTAAGAATAAAGGAGTCTTAACGGAGAAAGAAAGTTCACCCTCGACCCGAGACCGGCCTCATATCACACGCAGCATACCTCATCATCTCTCTCAATCGAAAGGCGTCAAGCGAACCTCGACGCTCTGTGTTCCAAAAGGAGACGGTATCCTGAGCTTTCCAGTCAACGAAGATCGCATGAACAGAATATGCCCTCCGTGGCGCCAATTCGAACTCCTGGGCGGACGCAAAAGGATGGCCGATACCAATGGCATGGACTTCGGGAATGAGAGGGCTAAGGACGCTCTCCGAATAGTCTTAGAAATTGTCCACGGCAAAGAAGTGGTGGACTATGAGAATTCCAGCCCTCGCCTTCTATACTACATACTCGAAGTTCATGCCTGGCTGGGACATCCGAAAGCTACCTACAGCAGTGATGTAGATCCAAAAATGGTCGGAACTCAAGGGGCACAATTCTCTCCATTTTTTCACAAGGACGCTATCTCAGAGTGTATCTTTGACATGGCAAAAAAGGCTAAGTACTTGTACCGGGTGAAAGACTGGCTGCTCCTGGCTCTCGTCGCCGAAAAGCTAAGACTTCACGACGTTATGCAATTGGTCCTCGACAACTTGTGCCTTTTCTGCAGAGCTGATAAGAGAGAGTTGCCCGAAGAGGCAAGGGATTGCATCAAGGATAAGGATTGGGCCAGAATACAGGACCTCAGACTTATTGGTAAGTGATATTCTTACTCTTGCATCTTGAATGCTGAACTAATTGTGCAGCAGACAAGAACTTGCTGAATAAACGTGAGTTTTATGTCGACAAAATCTTCAAGGGGCTACGTCTTCTTTCCCACCAAGTCCTCTATTTTGATGGAGGCATTCTTCTCAACGTAAAGATCTTCAATACCTACCAAGACTATAAAGTTGCAGCATGTTCGTACTGTCGATCGCTTTCGTCTGACGAATTTCATCGGGAACTCATTTCAGCGCATCTATGGCCGCTGTGCGCTGAGACTTACAGAGAGCGCGTCATCGACCTACTTCACGTAATCAGGGATATGGAAGAAAGAACTCTTGTTGGAAGACACTGCAATCAGTTAACCCATCTTTATGATCACCTACGACGGTTGTGTACCGGCCCGGAGCATTAGGGGGATGAGTATCGGTCGGTGAACTGGGTGATGGCTTGCTATGGGCTAAATGGTAGGGTGGGGAGAAAAAGATCGGATTGATGAATAGCCAGGTATTTGGAGTTGATAGTTCGTAGGTTTTGCTAATTGATTGGTCATTAACGTCGTCTTATGACGAGAACACCATGGCCTGAGGCTCCATGCCCTTGCCTTCAGCCAAAACTCCCGCCTTTCTCAAGATAGAAACCGTGTTCTGAATAACCTCAGCCCGAACACCCTCAGTCTTGTTAGGGAATCGGACAGTCTTGAGCCACTCTCGGGCATCGGGTTCTGTGTACCCAAGGCTGCTTGAGATGTACGCGACAGCTTCCTCCTGATTGTCATTGAAGTGCTTGATACCCTGATCCAGCTTTCCGAAAAGGTCTTTAACACGGGCATCCAGACCATTCTGGGTGAGCTTCGTAGAAGCCACGATCTTCCAGCTGCTCCAAGGAGTGTAGATCTCGCCAACACGACGAATCTCACCAGAGTCGTAGAACTTCTTGGAGGTGAAATGCTCCCACATGAAGAAGTCGGCCTCGCCGCTGTTGACAGCATTTCGAAGATTCTCAAAGTTATTGAGAACAACTGTATCGGAGAAGGGTTTCTCTGCAGCGCCGGGACTCAACCAGCCTTGCTGATCGGCTAGGACAAAGCCCATCACGTAACTTCCTGAGCCAATGCGTGAAACACCGATCTTGCCGCCCTTGAGGGAGTCAACAGAGGTGATCTCAGGGCGCTTTGCACCGGTAGAGATAGCCCAGCCTGTATGCGTTAGTGACCATTTCAACGTGATGGCGAAGACGACTTACAAAGAGGTGTCTCGACATATGTGCCAACAAGACGATATCCACCATCACCCTCTACACCCTCCTTGCCTAGACCCGCAATCCAACCCTCAGTCAAACCAACAGCTACATCGATCTCACCAGCTCGAATAGCGGTGACCATGTGGCCGGTGCCCGAAGGAAAAGGAATCAGCTCCGCATCAAGACCGAAGTGCTTCTGAGCAAAATAGAGGGGAGTTGAGAAATGCTCTGGCACGTAGCCAATACGAAGAGTAGAAGACATGACTGAAATGTTTGATCTATGAATTTGAAGAGCCTAGGTTGACTGCAATAGTCTACTATATTTTGAGCGTCCTTGATTCTTAAAAGGGAGGGACCGGATCCAGAGAGACGGATGATACGGATGCGGGGTTTGATATACGGCCCCACTACGGCAGTTGACGGTCATACGAAATAAAACGGCATCTACCATTATTTAAGTGGCATAATCGGCATAATTCATGATACCTTCCGATAAACATCGATATCCATTTCAAATGGGCCCCTGACCATTCTTGATGCTTATGTGTAACAACTTGGTGGTGCATAAGGTAGAGAGCGTCGAGGTCAATTGATGCACAATACGGAGCCAATCCCGCCTCGGAAACAAATTGTGTAACAAGAAGAATACGATAGGATACGCGTACCAGCACGGTCCAGTCCTAAGCCACGCAACAAAAACAGCCCTACAGAGGCCTCGGGGAGCAAGAACATGGGACCCTGATATAGGGTATCAAAATAAACTGAGCAAAAAGTAACCTAAATTTAGCCTAAAATTACCTAGGATTGAAGACCTGAGTTTTCTTACCTCCCCTAGAGGGGCTCAGCGACGCGACCAAAAACAAGAAGTCGTTGGTGGTGGCTTTCCAACCCCTGAAATATCTGGATCTGTCAGCCGAGAAGCTAAATCTGGGGATCTGATACTTGAAATAGCCTAACTAGCCTAGTCAAATTCCAAGTTAGCTCAGCCTCCTTTGATTATTCTGACGTCTTCTCAAGTTTCTTTCTTTCAAAACCAATTTCAGCCATCTTTGGCTTCTCCAGGCCGGATGGCACTTTTTGAGTCGCTCCCTAATCTTTTCTGTCAATATGGCACCTCAGTATCATCCCGTTTCTGGCGACGATATGGACTTGGAGTCTCATCTGGATGTGCCTCTGATTGATCTCGAGCCGCTAGAAGATGAAGCAGTAAGCGACAACGAAAGCCTTCATTCTCATTCAGAACCGATTCCCAATTATCGGTTTTCACGATGGGGCGTCCATTCGCCGAAACGAATTGTCATTTTGATTGCTGTCATCAAGTTTGCTGTGGTCTTGAGCGGGATGTTGTTGCTTTTGCCTACTGTGCGTTTGATTGAGGATATGTTTTGTCATATACACTACCAGGATACGTCTACGGACATCATCGATGAGATGAAATGCAAGGTTGATGAGGTCCAATCTCAGCTTGGATACCTGTATGGCTGGAACAGTCTCATCACCTCTATTGTTGGTGAGCAGTACCCCAGACGGATAGCTTCCCCAATATTCATTGTCTAATATCTTCCAGGTCTTGTCGTAGCCTTTCCTTATGGCATCATGTCCGACAAGATTGGCCGTAAGCCCACTGTGATGTTGGCATGGTCTGGAATTGCCGTGTGCTTTCTTTTTGCTCCTTTCAGCATGAAGGCGTTTCAAGGCGAGCTCCGAGAAAAACCCTATCTTTTGATCGTGGGAGGCTTCTTTCAGATATTCGGCGGTGGGATGCCGGTAATGTTTTCTACCCTCTATTCGATCGCAGCCGATGTCAGTTCCGAGGAAGACAAGTAAGTGGACAGAAGCTCATTTTTCTGTGAGGATATACTAATATCACTCCCAGAGCCAAGCATTTCTTATGGCTCACGTTTGGTGCGACCTTGGGGGGTATTTCAGGGCCTGTCATTGCAGGCATACTAATGAACAAGTACGGGCCTTGGGTTCCCGTCTACCTTGTCTTTGCCACGGTCCCCATCATCATGGGAATCCTCTGTCTGCTTCCTGAAACCTTGACTATCAACCTCAAACACCAGAAAGCCCAGGCTGGTAAAAGCGCTCCAACCACCTTCAAGGGGCATATATCACATGCTATCAAAGATCTCAAGCATTCAGTTGGCATGCTCAAGGACCCAAGTGTTCTTATGATTATGATGACATTCTTCGTGACGAATGCACGGTTTACGGCTTATACGACAACCCTGGGCCAATACATCAGCAAGCATTTCAAGTGGAAGATGGCCGAAGTGAGCTTGATTCTATCTCCTTTGGGAATTCTAAATCTCATCATCCTCGCCGGCTTGCCCAAGGTATCGGAGATTCTGGTGTCCCCTCGATTTCGAATGTCGGCATTTGGCAAAGATTTGTTCTTGACGCGAATCTCGACTGGAATACTCGCCTTTGCAGCCTTTTGGCAAGGCATCAGTCATAATGCTTTCATGTTCCTTTTTGGCCTTTTCATTGGGACGTTTGGCGCAGCGGACAGTCCTCTGGCTCGCGCAACAGTTACACACTACGTGCAACCTGAGTATACTGCTCGACTATATGCTTTGATAGGTATGATTGAGGTCATAGGATCGTTTATCGGAGGACCGGTCTTGGCTTGGTTCTTTGACCAGGGTCTGAAGCGAAAAGGCGTTTGGATTGGATTACCTTGGTTTTACATCTCATTCCTCTGTTCTCTGTCCTGGATTGCGCTTTTCTTAGTCAAACCACCGAAGAAGCGTTCGAGAGAAGACCCAACGGACAGCGATGGCTACGAAACAGATGATTATATGCCGGATGATCCATTGCGACTTCAGTAGTTGAAGGTCTGAGGAGCGACAAGCAACAATCTCAACATTTGCTGAATATGCCAGTTTTGAGAAACATAACCATATACTATCTACACTGAAAGATACCCAAATAGAATACCTTTTTTTCTTACTACTATAATAAGTCGTACCGCTGGAGTTTGTGGCGAAAGTCAATACTCTTCCGACATACCTAGGAATAGTTGCGATATGCTTATCAGTTACCTTCCGAATAAGGCCATGCCAAGGGACTTTTGCAAGTCGACCAGCAAATGATTAAAGCCAGCCGAACTCGCAATGGAAATCGTGCCAACAAGGATTTTGATCCGTCTCCTCGTTTTAACGGACTCTATTCGTCCGAGATGCTCATTATTTTGCAGTGTGCTGACAGATGCTGCCAAAACCAAGCCTCGAATGCGGCACGACCTTTTTACTATATGACTGTTAGCGTGGCCAAGTGATAAACTGCATCAAAGTCGTTCTAGATTATTTGTAGTGGTTGCAGAGTAACAACTATTGCATACGACTTATAGGATCTGTGCAATTGGAGCTGATGCATGCATGAGCAGGGTACTACCGCACCATTGGGTCCACGGGTATAAGGTCTCGGGGACGTCAACTCCATTTATATTCTCCTTGGCTTGCAACATTCTGCATCCCAAGAGGCCAAGAAACACTCAAGCTTGGCCTTTCTCTTGGACTGCAGGCTTTTGCTGACAGTCTTAGTCGTTATGGACGGCTACAACTCCACGGCCTGTGGCGATAGCCTCTTTGGGCCCAGCGTTTGGACTGAGGGTTGTCGCGGTGGATTCGACTTCACCTGTGAGCACACCAGGGAACTTGACGTGAGCAATTGACTAACTGTGCCTCAGTATCTTTTCAAGAGAGCATCCTCAGCATCGCTCCATCTGCTATTTTCCTTGCAATTGTCGGCCCACGGGCCTTCTACCTCTTTAGAAGTCCAGACAAGACCAAGCGTCACGCGACATATACACCAAAGCTGGTAAGAAGACTCTTGGCTGTCTTCCTTAACATTTTTGGCTAAAGTGAACTACTCAGATCACTTCCGCTATTTATGCTGTCTTGCAGGTGGTTTTATTAGCCTTGGCCCTATCTGCTAACAAGCTCAATACTCGTTTCTCACTAGCTGCGGCTATTCTCAATCTCTTGGTAGCTTTCGCCATTCTTTTGTTGGCTCACGTCGAACATGTCAAGTCTGTTCGACCATCGTTCATCCTCACTGCATATTTGTTTGTCTCGCTTCTGTTCGACGCCGCTCGGCTTCGCACAGAATGGCTCATGTCACTGAACATAGCGTATGCTGCAACTCTTTCAACCTCAGCAATCTTCAAGTTGGCCTTGCTTGTACTAGAAACAGTTGAGAAACGCAGGATATTGATATCAAGCGAAAAGCCAATTTCAAAAGAAAGCACAAGTGGCCCCTTTAGCCGTGGATTCTTTGTTTGGTTGAACTCACTTCTCATCTCAGGCTGGGCTACTGTTCTGACCAACAATGACCTGCCAACCATCTACGAGAGGCTATCATCAGAGAAGCTCGCAGTTCGTTTCGGAAAATCATGGAAGAAAGGTATAGTATCACAGTAAGATGAAGCCAACACTTCTAATTCGAGATTACAGCCACTTCGAAGAGCAAGAAACCTTCTCTATTTCTGACAACCGTGACTGTTTTGAGATGGGAGCTTCTCGGTATCATACCACCCCGCGTTGGCATGATCGCCTTGAGCATCTCTCAGCCCTTTCTTGTCAGCAACGCGTTACGGTTCCTCACGATGACTGACTCTGGCTCGACAATGAACTTGGGTTATGGCTTGATAGGTGCATTTGCTTTCGTTTTTATTGGTTCTGCGGTACAATCACTCCAGAAGACGGAAGGACCCCATGCTGACATTTACATAGCTGCTCACAGCGTGGTATGAACATCTGACCTTTAGAGCTGGCGCCATGGTTCGTGGTGGTCTCATGACCATGATTTATGGCAAGATGATGAAACTTCCTACCGACGACCTCGGCGAGTCTTCAGCTATCACACTCATGGGAAATGACGTGGAAACTTTGATTGAGAAACTTCACATGCTCTTAGTTGAATCCTGGGCGAATACTCTCACAGTTGGCATTGCTATGTACCTGCTGGCAGCTCAGCTCGGTGCCGTTTGTGTTGCTCCTATTGTCACAGCAATCAGTGAGTAACTCTGTCTTCTGGCCCAACCAATTCTAACTACGTAGTCTGTCTCCTCCTTACGGGTTCCATTGGCAAGATGATGGTCACTCGCCAGATCAGTTATCAGAAGGCCACTCAGGACCGCATTAATCTTACTTCTGAGGTTCTCGGCTCAATGAAACCAGTCAAGATGCTTGGACTGTCGGAAAGATTTAGCAGCCTCATTTCTCAGAAGCGAGATGAAGAGATCAAGGCCGGTAAACATTACCGTCTGATCAATGTTTATCTCAACTGTATCAGTAAGTAGTTCTGGTCTAGCAGATATACTCTTTTCTCACTCTTTTCAGCCAACTGCAACGTGGGAATGACTGAAGCTATCACTTTTGGCGCGTATGCCCTTGCGGCAAAGTTCGGGAACGGCGAACCATTCTCTGCAGCCCAAGCTATCACGGCATTGTCTATCTTGGGCGTCATGATGGATCCTCTGTCGCATCTTCTTGGAAGTATCCCAGGATCCTTCTCAGTCTTTGGATGCTTCAGAAGAATGGAGGATTTCCTACAATTGGAAGAGAGAGTTGACCGCCGCCAAGTTAATGGCCGCCCCAAAAACACCTCTAGACCATCCGCGGAGAGCTCGCAGCCCTTCCAAGAAACCATCGAGGCGACTCAGCTGAAAGACATCACCGTTGGAGCTGATGGAACTCATATCGTCATAGAGGATGGCAACTTTCACTGGGGCGAGAAGGCTGTTCTTCAAGACATCAACACAACTTTCCCGAGCCACAAGAATGGATCACTTACCATGCTTGTCGGTCCCGTTGGTTCTGGTAAATCGAGTCTGCTGAAGGCTATTCTGGGAGAAACAACGGCTTCTGTGGGTAATGTGTCTCTCAACACATCAGAAGTCGCATTTTGCGACCAGACTCCCTGGGTTATGAATGCGACAATCCGTGACAATATCATTGCAGAGTCCAAGGGATACGACAGCGCCTGGTTTGAGACAATTGTCAACGCCTGCGACCTGACCATCGATTTGGGACGGCTTCCTGAAGGTGACCTTACCCAGGTTGGAGAGCAAGGAGTCAAGTTGAGCGGTGGACAGAAGCAACGAATTGCTATTGCTCGTGCCCTATACTCTAGGAAGCCTGTGGCCATCTTTGATGATGTGTTTAGTGGACTCGACAAGGTCACTGAGCAGGCCATCTTTACTCGCGTCTTTGGAAAAAATGGTCTTCTTCGAAAGAATGGCACTACTGTTATTTTGGCTACACATGCAGGTACGTTGCTACTAACAAATGATGCTTCAGTGGTTTGACGTCATTTTAGTGAACAGGCTCCCCGAGTCTGACTTCGTTGTCGTTCTTGAAAAGGGCGGAAGACTTGTTGAACAAGGAACTTACCATGAGCTGCGATCTGGAAATGGATATATCCATAATCTTGATATTTCGAGTCACGACGATCACGATGACCAACCTTCAGCCGAAACAAAACCTGCCGATGAGATTGACAAGACTGGAAACAAGGATGCGGTTGAACATGGGCCAACTAAAGTGCCGAGTGATCGAAGCGTGTTTATGTACTACTTCAAGGCTAATGGGATACATAACATGTTCTCCCAGATACTCCTTATTGCCAGTGCAGGTGTTATCACATCCTTTCGATGTAAGTTCTCTATTGAATGAAAGCTATACACTCCTAACCTGGTTAGATGTTTGGGTCACTTGGTGGGGTGATGGAAAAGGTCGTGACAGCAGAGATATTGGCTACTGGCTCAGCATATACACCGTCCTATCTGCTCTCGAGGGCATTCTTATCACGCTTGCCATTGCGTGGGTGAATCCGACTGTAAACATGCGACTTTGACTGACAAGAACTCAGGATGTTTCTTTTGGTTTGCGGACCTGTTAGTGGAAAACTGCTTCATTCAAGACTCTTAAACGCTGCTATGGGCGCTCCCCTATCCTTCCTTCACAACAGTGCGGCGGGATCTCTGATCAATAGATTCAGTCAGGATTTGCGCCATGTTGACATTATTCTCCCTATGGCCTTTTCCATCTTCCTCTTTGGTGAGATATATCTATGCCTTATGGCTGATGCAAGCTAATGTCCAATACAGAGGTTGCTGCATGCTTTGGTGCTGCTGGTCTTGCTATGGCAGCTGTCAGCTGGTTTGCCATCTCGATTCCATTTGTGATCGCTGTGCTCGCCCTCATCCAGCGTTTCTATGTCCGAACATCTAAACAACTCCGTCTTCTGGAGTAAGATAAGCGTACTCTTGGTTTGTTGAGTTATGTGCTGACGCACTGCCTAGAATCGAACACAAGGCGCCACTGTTCTCACATTTCCTTGAGACGATCGATGGACTCACCACGATTCGAGCCTTTGGTTGGATTCAACCGTACACCGACAAGGCATTGAGTCGAATTGATGACGCCCAGAAGCCAGCCTACCTTCTCAACTGTATTCAGCGATGGCTGACCCTGGTTCTGGATATGGTGGTAGCATTCTTGACGATCATTCTCGTGGTTTTTGCTGTAACCCTCCGCGAAAAGATTGATCCTTCGCTTCTGGGTATCGCGCTTGTCAACATGATGCGCCTCGGAACCAACATGAAGGGCATAATTCTCAACTGGTCCATCCTCGAGACATCACTGGGCGCTATTGCGCGCATTCGCATGTTCTGTTCCTCGGCGCCAAATGAACAAAGGACAAACGAAGACAACGAACCAGAGGAATTGTGGCCGAGACGAGGCAGTCTTGAAGTCAAGAATGTAGATGTTCAGTATGAGTAAGTGGGATCCAAAGAAACAAATGCTTTGTCCAATTTGCTGACTCTACAGGCAAACTACCGAGCCTGTGCTACGCAGGCTTTCATTCAGCATCAAACCGGGACAAAAGCTTGGTATTTGCGGTCGAAGTGGCAGTGGAAAGAGTTCTTTCGTCCAAGCCCTTCTTCGCATGGCAGAGATCGTCAATGGCCAGATCACTCTTGATGGACAAGACATTTCGACGGTGCCTAGATATTTGATCCGCCAACGTTTAAGCTGCTTGACGCAGGATCCATTTATCTTTGGCGATACCATCCGTGCCAATCTTGACCCATGCAATACGGCGTCAAATGATGAGATCAGAAGCGCCCTCGAGCGAGTTGGTATCTGGTCTGTCATCGAGGCCAAGATCGACGAGAATAAGGATCCTCTTGATGAGAAGATGGACGAGAACTTTCTGTCTCACGGTCAGCGCCAGCTTTTCTGTCTTGCAAGAGCGTTATTGAAGAGAAGTTCACTGCTCATTCTTGATGAGCCGACAAGCAGGTAAGTTATCTCATCAACCTTGAACTTTTCTTGTTTCTGACACTTTTTGTAGCGTCGATACACAAACAGATGCAAGGATGCAGGAAGTCATCCGTACCGAGTTCTCGGACTGTACGATTATCATGATCGCTCATCGCATTGATACACTGCTCGACTTTGACAAAGTTGCCGTGTTGGACAAGGGTTCTTTGGTTGAGTTTGGAGCCCCTCAGGAGTTGTTGGAGGACGAGGCTGGTGCATTTTCTAGATTGCACCGGGCGAATAAGGGGAGGAAGACTGAGGAGCAGTGAGTGTGTGACGCGTTTGGGGGCGGATTGTTTTCCACTGTAGCACTTCAGTCTTAATTCAGAAACTGCTGCTGTGATCAATAGTGCTTCGCGCCGGTGATTCTACCGGTTGAAGACAAACGATATAACTGTATCTCTGTCATAAACATGCACCAGGTGAATCACGGCCTCCAGTGAAGAGAAAAGAAGAGCAGTATAAATTCGTTCCCTCCCAACATTCTGCCCTTGACTCTGTTATCGCACTATCAACTTAATATCTCAGCTACAACCACTAGGTCGACTATAAAAATGTGCCAAGGGGTCATATTTTGGGCACGGTGTCCTGTCTGCCGCATTCGACACGAAGTATCGCGAGCATATCGCCCCATGTGCGAAGAAGCTGAGAACACAGACCTTTGTACTTACGGCGCTTGTGTTTTAGGCGTCGACTGGGTATTCCGGCAAATCAGTTCAACTGGATGGGGTTGGGATCGATATTGCAGAGAGTGTAGGCCTCGTCGATGTAGACATACTTCACGCCTGAATAGGAGGCTCGACAGGATTGGAAGAGGGGTGAGGGTTCATAGAGTTATCTATGCGCCACCTGGGCTGAGTAGACAGAGGAACGAGGATTTGGAGATGAGGCTCGAAGAGCAGTGAGATACTATCAGATCAATAAGGAAGAGTGGCTTGTTCCAGACAGGGTTGATCAGGGGCTAGTTTGGATAGTGGCGACTAGGTAATATCTCCAAAATATGATCTGTCTATTGCAAATTTTTAGTCTAGAAATTGGATGACGGTACTATTTCAGACTTACGTGTCGTTTCCATATTGTGTTCTGGTATTATCTGCTCTTTTTTTATATTGTGTAGTTAAAGAACACGTATCGGTTCCCCTGTGTTCTTTTCGTGATAGATCATACAGAGCGTCTGACATTCCTGTTCCTATGCTATTGTTCTTTGTCTGTACAATCGGTTGTGAGTCATAGACGCCTCGTAACAGATACGAACAAAGGATTTATTTTCATTGCGAGTTAAAAAAGATCGGTTGGTTTTAGAACGTCCGCTCTTGAACTATTGAATATGGAGCTGCTCACTCTCCGGTGAGTGACTATGTTACTGGTATATATTCATCCTCAAAGCAAGCATCCTTCCAACCCTTTTCACAACACTAAAAACCTCAATCAACAAGTAAAAAAAGAAACGATCCAAGACCTTTTATCAAATCTATCATCAATCAACAATCATGTGCGCAATCACGATCTGGTGTCGCAAGTGCATGGTCTGCCAACGCGTTGATGAGATCGAATACTCCAACCATCAGGATGGCTGTGGATCATGCACTGTAATTCGCACTACTCTGCCTGACCAATCTCTCCAAGGTGTAAACGAGAACTACCGTTGTCGAGGCTGTCGATCCAGACAGGCTTATGAGAACCATCAACTCAACAACCAAATCACGGAAGCTCGCGAGGAGAGCAAGTATAGGTATTCCAGGTAAGCAAGTTTTCTAATACAAAACAAAGGTAAGAAATTAGATCATATGATGGCATTGCCTTCTGGTGTATCATTACGGACATAGCTTCGCCTCAATACAGTATCACAAGTTGCCTTTGAACACTACTAATTCCACCACCGTGCAGTGATGCAGAATAAGTCTAGAGATTTCCAGTGACCTACAGGCCAAATTACACCCTGATTCACAGGCCTTGAGTGCAAACAGATTCATCATAGCCGCGCGTCAAGGCCGTTTGTTCTCTGAACGACCTCGTCTCTTTTCCAATCTTATAAATACCTCTTTATCCCCTATCCCCTTTCCCTCTCTTATAGATAACTCATATCCTTAATCTTGCTTGGCCTATAGATATTATCAGCGTGTCTATCCCTTGCGAGATCTCTCTTTCGTATCTTTCAAACTGCCTGCCTATACGACAACATGTGCCAAACGCTCGTCTTCTATCGAACCTGCGCGCATTGCGATGGTCAATTTCGCCTCTAGGAGACGGCGAGGTTGCTCCCAGATTGCGAAGACTGCGGCACCTTTGGGAGAGGTGCTTGCAATGGCGGTGTTACTCTGGCGCTAGAGCCTCATGCCGAGGACGCTTTTCGCACGTTTGTCTGTGATGACTGCGGGTTTTATAGACGGCGTCACCAAGCAAGGCTCTGGTTCTCGCGCATGAGGCTGTGGCCTTAGATGATGAGCTGCTGCGGAACGAGCACCTCTGGATTTTGCATGGTTGACTTCAAATCTAAACGTGTGGAAGACTCTCGACCAAGAAAATATTTTCATATGCGAACATTTCAACACTCGACAGAGTAACAAGATAAGAACTGTGCCCGAGAGTATCTCAAAGCTGATTCTCCCAACAACTATCGACTCATTGGATGTCTGTAACAATCTTTCACCAGTATAAGGTAAGACAGGGCAGCTTATAAGATTCTCATGCGCTGGTAGCTGACCGTCTACTCCATTCAGGGGTTCGCCTTCATCGAAAAGTCACACAGATCACAAGAATTTGATTTGATCAAGAACATATCTCTCAGGGTTGATTAATCCAGCTGTTGCATAGACCGAAGTTTTTATTGTCACTTGAGAGATTGGTTGGGGGCTTCAACTCAACTGACAGGACTGATGATAGATAGAGGTCATACGAAACAGAACTCTACCGTAGAAATAGAGCCCCATTTCATCGACTTTCGTAATTCATTGGTTTCGTTAGGATGAAACACAATTAATAGTTCTTGAGTCTGTATTCATTCTGCTTAGTATATATCTCCTTACATGAAACGAGCCATATACGATATCGTCGCACAAGGTGACCCATACATGTTGATGTCAATGGAGTTTTATTCTTTGAAATTATCATAAATCTGTCTATCAATATCGCTTCCGTGGCCCAGCAAGTAAACAATGGCCTAAATTAGCAGTGAGACGGCTCATTCTTGCACCTTTTTTCAGATGGTTTCGAGTTACACAATCAGTCAACCCCGCCGTCGTTTCCTGTCATTCCGCAAGATATGGTTACAGTATTCATATAAAATTGCTGATGAGCTGTTCACTGAAGGAGCATTTGTCTTTGATGAGTTGGCGGATGTTGCGAGCGTAATATACTACTAGTGCGTGTAGCAGGGTTAAATATTGTGTTGATGACGAGGTGAACGTAGGCTGCTTATATTCCTTCCACCCTTGAAGTGTGGCATGAACCGTATTAGTCTCTAAGCAGCATGCATATGTCTCTCGACGAGACGTCGCACCAAAGAAAGCTCAAAAACAGGTTGCAATAATTCGTAAGTTCTATGTTATTTCCAACAAATGTAGGGTGGCAATGCTATTTAAAACGCGAATCAACGCCTTCAATGATTAATATACAGCTGGCAATCTGCCAATCATGAAGCAACTCCCAAGCAGCAATGTTTACCCCTTCCGCCCTCGTATTTTTCCTTCTCTTACTCCTCATGACTACCCCGCATTATCGTAACATGTAAGAGAGATCCGGCAGATCTCGAAGAATATTTGCGACGATCTCGTCGTCTTTGAAGGGCTCAACGACTGTTTTTGGTCGCGGAGCGACAGGTAGTGATACCGGCCGGGGCTTTTTAGGAGAGGCCATGCCTTTGAGTGTGTCAGCTGGCGTAGGAGCTTGTAGTTGTCGGCTTGCCAACATCCCATCTTTCTTTGGCGTAACTGGCTTGTCGGAATTATCAAGCAAACCTAAACCCCATGAGTCCCATGTATTGGCCAAGTTGGCTTGCTCGATTGGCGATTTGGCCTTGTTTGATATCAGGTTTGCAGATGCCAGACTTGCCAAGGGCGACCGATGTATTCCCAAATCAATTGTTGTGGATCTTGAATGATGAGGGATCAAACTCTTCACAGAAGAAGCAGTCAAATCGACAGTAGTCGATCGAGAGTGGCTCGAAACCACGCCTTGCAGCGCTGAAATGTTCCAGGGGTCCGTGGGCGATTGAGTGTGGTTAGGCGCAGAGCTTTGAGGAGGCAAAGGCAGAGTATCCATAGAGGGTCGGCCGTTGATCACTATTTCGGATTGCGGTGCACTCTGGACTGTGTCATCCAACGGACTTTGAGCTGTTATTGAGGCCTGACTGGTATGGTCTTTGATGCCATTCGAACTGGAGTCCACAATCGCATCCATGGAAGTAAACCCGCCATTTGTTTGAGCCGTGGGTGATGAAACCATGTCGCCCCAATCATCATCATCGTCATCTTCGCCCCAGCCTGCGTTTGTTGGAGGTTGTGCTAGAGGGGATGTCGGTGCTTGCGACACCGATACCGGTCGGTTTGTTGATAGAAACGGAGGATTGAGTGGAGACTGTGGTTCCGAGATGGTAGGTGACGCTGGGAAATGCAAAGGTTGCGTTATAGAGATAGGTCGGTTCGTAGGTTTTAACGGTGTAGGCTTGATAGGAGAAGGAGGCTCCTCGGTGATATGTGGTCTTGGAGGAGATGCCAAAGGATGTGCTTTTGTCTTTGACACAGGGGATGTTTTCGTGGCCTCAACGGGCGACGTTTCAACTGATGACCTCGGCTCATTTGTGGTCGAGGTGCGAGGCGCAGAAAAAGGTGCAGCAACAGTTGGTGAAGGAATGGGGTTGCTGCCCCATCCAAACGTTGCAGCTGTAGGCGATGCGACGGTTACCTTGGAAGCTGCTGAAGCCTGTCTCGAATGATTCTTCCTCGCCAAAAGTTCGGAGATTGAGATCTCGGTGGATGGCGCCGATGAATCCCAGTTGAAGATCTTTGCACCAGCTGCACCGCCTCTTCGGCCGAGAACAACACGTCCTGTGATCGAGTCTTCCTCCATCCATCGCCTGACAATTCTGATTGCCTGTTCACGCACTTGGGAGTTTCCCCAGCCAACGCGAACATAGTTTTCGTCGTCTCCCGAGTTGTGCTTCCGCATCGAACCAGGTCTGGACATAAGATACCACGCTTTGCGCTCAGAGATGGAAGTGAAGCTGTCGTCGATAATGACATCAGGAATCGGCTCCGGGGATGAGAAGCTCGTTTCGACTGACGGAAAGATATCATCAAGTGTTGCCATGTCAATTGCGAATGGTTCCGAGGGTGGTTTCGGCCGAGCTGGTGCTGGCTCTTTGGATGTCTCTTCGTGGCTTGCCATGTCAGTTGTTGGCTGTTCTTTGGAGACTTCAGGTTGTTTAGCCTCGTCTTGTTGTGCCTCCTTCATGGGTGATTCGAAATCCGACCATGAGTCTGAGTCTGTCTGCCCTTGGTCTTCATCCTTGGGTGACTTTGCAATTCCATTCTCCATCACATTCTCGTCTTGATCTAGGGTTTCTTCAAATACCATCTCGACTTTCGCATCCGGCTCGGGTTGAAGTTTCGACTTCCCTTCCACCTCCACGTCCATATCTTTCTCTAGTCCAATTTCAAGTTTCTCATTCGACTCTTCCTTCAGTTCCTCCTCCGCCTCGACCTTCGCCTGTAATTTCGCTTCAATCGCATCCGGTTCGTCAACCTTCATGTCAATCGTGACATCCTGCACCAAAGCATTGTCCGACACCTTCCGCATGGATGAATCAGTAGGCGAAGCACTGTGGCTGCTCTTTGCCATATCATCGTACATCTCCACCAACTCAGAAACCTTATTGGAAGGTTGTCGCAAAGCAGGCGGTCTTGTTCCACGCTGTAAAGCTGGCCCAGGTACTCCACCTGGTGATTCCGGTCGACCTTCATCTTCGATCGGTAATGGGATTAAGCTCCTATTCGAAAGTGCCGGGTCTGTTTGCTGCCAGATATCTGCTGCGTTCTCTTTATGTGACCGCGCAGGTGATGGTGTCCTCGTCGCAACACGCCCTACAATCGGTCGCAGTCCTTCACCGAGACTAATCGCTGAATCTCCGTTATCCTCCTTTGGTAATCGTGCTGTATCAAACGTTGGTGAGCGTCCCCATGGATCCGGGCTTGGCGATGGTAACCTCGAGCCAGCAGGACTACCCACTATGGGGCGCAAGCCAGGACTTCTGCCCCAGCGCGGGCTACTATCTTTACCCGCCTCGGCCCATCCGCCCCATGCATCATCATCTTCGTTCCACGGCGTATGAGCAGGCGAAACACGCTGTGAACTGCCCGAGTGGTCTGCAGTGAAGTGCGCGTGTGGCGGCGGCGCGGGAAGGTCTATCTTCGGTGGCTCGTCGTTGGTCCAAGGGGAACCCCAGGGATCCTCCATGCTGGGCGAGCGCACATGTCGCGCTGCCGATAACAGGAGAATAAAACGAGAGAAATAATGCGAGCGAGTGATGCTATTGTGATTGAATTATCATTGCGCGCGGTCGAGAGAATGTGTTGAGGTAGCTCAAAAGCTCGGAGTTCCAAGGCGCAAGAGGCAAGCTTTCGTAATCGCCTTCAAATTCGAGGTAGTGGGAAAGAGGGTTCAATGATTGAGCGCCACGAACCGAAAGGGTACAGATACAGTTTGACTCGCGGCTTAGATATCGGCACGAGGCGTTGAGTTTGACGGAATGAAATGTAGAATAAATCGGCAAGTTGTTTTGGTTTGGAGGAATGAGGAACAGTTCCAGAAACACGTCCATTATTGTTCGTGGATCCTGAATCTTCAGGGGCGCGCGGTCCCCCAGGCCTCTAATTTGGCCCCGCAAGCTTCCGTCATCGCCTTTCAGGAGCTCAGACAGAAATGAGACTCTTGTTGCTTTGAATTTTAAAAACAGTCACTACCCAACTTTAACACAATGCAATAATTGTTGCTAGATTGGTAATCTTTTCACCAACTCGAGGGTATCTACTCCATGTCTATCGCATGCCATTGCAGATGCTTCGACATCGTCCTGATGCTTTGCTGTAAAATTGTACATCAACCTCCTTTTTCCATTCCAAACAATTCCATGAAGCAATCCCAAGCAGACCTGTCACTCCGACGCTAATATTCAGCCAAAAACTATCATGTCGTTCCGATTCTCCCAGTCAATACTCATGAGGCAATCTCATGTCCACTCTTCAGCGCCCACTCCTTGGAGCGCCCTTTACCGATCTTCTCTGCCACCAACTCTACAGTATTCTTCACCTCTATGCGAGATACGTCATCCCGAAATTGATGGTAGAGAAAGTCGATGATTCCAACCTTGGATAAAGCTTTGTTGCTCAAAATAGCTCTCTTCACATCATCAAGTAGCTCAGACTTGACGAGCTTTGGTGCATCACCACCAGTGTTGCCATTGCTGCCCGTCAAAGCTGAAAACGCATTGGCAGGCATAGGAGGAGGGGGCATCTTGCTGCTACCATCAGATGCGGCTGTGGTTTTCGTAGGCTTGAGTGTCTTATTCTTGACTTCAGGTTCCCAATATTCCGTTGAGAATGGATCAATGCCCCAGGTTTGCTGAAGTCCATCTGGAAATAGATTTAGTATATGCTCACCCCATTCAGGTCCAAATCAGACTTACCATGCATGAACTCCATCCTGTGGTCGTAGATAACCTGATTCGCCACTGTGCTTCCATTCTCAAAACAGATCCCGGTGCTGTCTGGCTCAATGGTGTTTGCAAAGATTCGTCGAGATAGGCCAGCATCTTCCGAATCATCGAGAAACTCATCCATGTCATCTTCGTCGTCCATCTCCTCTTCATCATCGTCAACATCGAGATCCTCACCTTCTTCTTCCTCCTGCCACTCAGCTTCCGAGTCATAGTCGTAGTCAAGAGGCAGTCGTCTTGCTGTTGGCGTTCGGGCCAACTGGCTCATGTTGAGCTTTCCAAGTACGAATGGCTTGAAAGTTACAGTTCCATAGTAAGGGGGCCGCACGTCTTGTGAAAACGAAATCACCTTCATGGGCACCTTGGAAAGCTTCTGACGGGTGTCTCGCATGATCTTATCAACATGCTCAGGGCCCGCGTTTTCCGCCTTTTCTGTCTCTCTGAAGACTTGCTCCATGATGTGCTTAACTGGATGATGGAGCACGCCTCGTTTTGCAGGCTTGCTAGGCAAAGAAAAGAGTCGAGCTGGGTCGAACCGAGAAGGGTCCAACTCTCCAGCTCGTTGACCACCAACGCATTCATCTAGGATCTTAGATTTAACCTCGCGTGTTTCGGTGTCCATCTCAGGCCCAATATGGGCAATTCGTGTGTTGTCCTTGATGAAAAAAGGCTTAAATAATTTCTCGTATTCGGTCCTTGGTGGTTTGCTCGCAGGTTTTGCTGGGCTAGGGTCTCCTGGCGTGGAATTTTTAGGTTGGGCAATGTCGACAGTCTTCTTGGGAGTGCTCGGAACCTTAAAGAAGGAGCCGAGTGTTCGTTGCTGCCGAGCCTTCTTTTCCTCTTCCTCTTCCTTTCGTTTCTTCTCGTCATCCTTGCGTTTCTTTTCCTCTTCCTTTTGACGTCGTTTCTCGTCACGTTCTTTAGCTTTAGCTGCCTTCTCAGCTTCAATCTTTGCTTTCTCGACAGCTCGGATAGCTGCTTTCTGTTCACGTTCTTCTTTGAGTCGAGCATTCTCTTTCTCCTTCTCTGCCTTCTGCCTGGCATTTTCTTTTTCCTTCTCGACCTTTTCAGCGGGCGTCAATTTCTTTCTCTTTACCAGAGTGGTGGCAGGTTTCGATGTCGAATTTGAAGTCGTCTGTGTGATTTGTGTCTTGACCGGTGTTTGAGGAGACGGAGACTGGCGAGGAGGAGTGCTTGTACCAGGATCACTCAGTTCTGATGAAGCTGGTGATGGGGCTCTTTCCCCAGCTGAAGCGGAAGACATTGCTACAGACAATTAATATCTATCACAACTGGTGGTTTTCCTGGACTGACCAAATTCCCCATTTAGTTGATCGGAAGCCAAAGGCGGCAACTTGACATCTTCTGCGGTGTCTATTCCATCATTATTTCCCATGAATTCATTATGACTTCTCTTACGGCCAGTAGCCTCAGATTCTTGAATGTTCGGTGAAAGTTCGTAGAGGGGCATGTTGCTTTATTATGAGCTGATCAGCTCGGTTTCTCTTCGCTCAAAGCGAAAGGGTTGTCGTGTCGTGCGAAATATGAAGGTGATGAAAGGTGGTTGGTTGTCAGGTATCGTGAGTAGGATGAAATCAGGTCATTAAAGGTCAATTAAAAAGAATTAAAAGAAAGGCACAATCATTCGGTTTGATAAAGCTTGGTTTGGAGCCTGAGGTTGTTTGGAAAGTTTGTGAATAATCTCTTGGGTAGGTGCACGAGATCCGCAGGTGGCATGAAGCAACCAAGTTGAAAGGGAAGCCTCCTCCCCAAAGGAGATCAAAGTTAATGGAAAGCGCGACCCGACGCGTCAATTTGGCGCCCTAATCTTTAAGTGGGCAATTAAGAAACGCGCCGAGAGAGGTGACAGGCAAGGCGCGGCTAAGCGTCGGCTAGGTGAATTTCCAGGGGCTCTGTGGCTGTGCCCCGCGTGGCAGCCTGAACGTCTCAAGCGCCTGCGGCTAACTTGGTATTTCAACGATCGACATGCCCATTTTGACAATTGCCATCCACATCCAACATGGGGATCCCCAGTGATATCATTAAGGGGCCCGATCTCGTAACAGCAACCGAGAATAAACGATTGGCGCCGCTAAGGGACCAGAGTGAAACGACCAGACAACCAAGTGGACTGTAACGTCACTGGAGCCCTGGCATACATAAGATTTTATCGGATGTGGATAACACGAGAGGGAGCCGATCTTAATGAGATCCACAGAAAATTCAACTTCACAGGGAGTCAGGCACGGAACTATCGTGGTTGTTTGAAGCCCGTTGTTCTCATATGAGATCATGGGGTGGTATCATTAAGCATGCTTTTATCTTGAATCCTGGCTATAGTAGAGGTCAGAGGTATCTTCAAACATTATTGGTATGTCAGTCAACGACAGTGGAGTCCCCGCTCCATATGCACACTTCGTCCATTCAAGAGGTGTAGAGGTGATAATAGCGAGAGATTGGGAAAGGAAATCCGCAGGATGTGACGTTCCTGAAAACGATAGGTAGTGTATAGAAAAAAAAGCGGTAAAACAATGCTGGAACGCCGACCAATGCAAGCCACTTCCTGATACGAAGTGTGCTGTAACGAATGATGGAGAAAAAGAGCTTCCTCTTGGCTCGATATAGTGGTTTATAGCCAGTAGGAGTTTGTGTCGCGTCAAATATCATCTTAATCAGGGTTGGCGATGAAAAGACGGCCAGAGGTAAGGGTAGATGTTCGCTCGTCGACACTTCCACGTCTCCTCAGCTCATCAGCTGACTTCACACTCTTCTCTCGAGTAAGAGCCGAGTGCATGAGAGAATTGGAGGCCAATCTAGGGGCATTGCTCAACTCTCCCACATTGTCGGCGCGTTCACCACTGCTGCCGCTCGCCATGCTGCGAGCCTTGCCGCTGGCAGCGTCATCGACAATGTCTTCAGGTGTAGCCTCCACCAGGCTGCCAGTGCGTTCAGGTGTGTCACCAGGACTCCACCTTCGGCTATGTTGGCTGCCCATGCCTCCCGATGTGCGGTAGGCAAGGTTTCGGCGGCTGCTGGTTGTGCTGCTTCGTCCACTGCTCCCCGTTCTACGGTGATGAGGGCGGTTTCCGACATTTTCGTCCTCGCTGCTCTCAGCCTCAACTTCAGTAGCGCTAAGTCGCATTGGCACACCGCCAACACCGACGTGGTTCTCGCCAGGAGCGTAGCCGACAACTGGGTTCTTTCCATGATGTCGAATCTTGGGGATCTTGGCGGCGACCTTATTTGTAGTACTGAGACCGGTGCTTGTTCTTGCTCCGGCTCCACCGGAAGCACTGCGTGATCCACCAACAACCTCAAGAGTTGCTCGCATCTTTGCAGCGCGTTGTTGTGCTAGCAGTCGTGGGTCTTCATATTGGGAGCGATCACACCATACGGTGCCCTTTTGTTTCCGGAGAAGGGCGACGTAGCTGGAGGGTTGGCTACTGGCTCCGCCTGAGCGGCTAGATGTGGAGCGACGAAGCTCAGATTGGGAGGAAGAACGGTAGGCGGCAGGAGGAGGAATGCTCGAGGCGGTGCTGAAAGTATTCACAGAAGGTGAGCGACGATTCTGTGAGAGATTGGGGCCCGGTTGGGCAAGGTGAGAAGTTTGAAATTGCATGGGAAAGGTGGTTGAGGAAGTGGTTCGTGTTCGAGAATGTCCGTAGCCGACTGTCTGGTCGATAGGGCCTCTCATGGCCTGGGGTTCCAACATGACCAAAGGAACGAGGCGACGTCGAGGGGGGACGCCAGGTACTTTATGTATTTATTGCTCGCGGGTAACGGCGTCTGTCCGAGAGTAGGGAGAGTTTGGCCCCGTCGGGCGCGACTGGGCGGGTTATAGAGGGAGCCGAAAAAAGTGAGACTGAGCTGAGTAGCGCGCCAGAAAGCGGGGCGTTGGAGCCAAAAGCTGAAGGACGGGAGTAAGAGTGTGACGAAAGCAGTGAGTAATAGAGATGCCACAAGTATCGTGAGTATGGGAGGTATAGATATGGATGTACCAATATGGGCAGATTTGGTGTTTTGTTGCTTGTATGTGAGAAGAAGAGAGCAGAAGTGGATGGTGGGCAGAGGCGCCGACTAGGTACCTAAAGAAGGATTTTGGTTTCTCGTCAGTGAACACTGGCAGTGGCAGCCAAGCAGTCCAACGTTGCATGGAGCCAAGCGGAGGGTACCTTAGGTTAGGTGGGCTTAGTGGGTTCCACGCTAGTGGGTGGTCGCCTGCAGGTGGATCACCGCTAGCAGGCGGACACTTTCCATGAGGTGAACATGGGCATGAGGCCAAAGGGTGAAGCACGTTCAGCGCGAAGAAATGTGCTGGAAGCGGCTGTCTGTACCGGAATTGAATGCCCCTCTATGATGTCGAGCTGGAGATCGTCAGTTCTTGGCCGCCGAGACCTACTGTCTTGGCCTATTGCAAAGGGCCATTGATCTCCGGGTTGGGGTTATTACAGGACACAGATTGGGGGTTCAATTCTTGCCGGAAAGGCATTGATGTTTCGTGATAATTACTTGTGAGAAAGGTAAGAGAATGTGGAACATGGGGCGTTATCGTGACTGAGGCTGGTGATGCTGCTTCACTCTTGTTACATCCGTCTCGTCACCGACGCTTCCCATTAATGCTGAATAACTTGATTTCCATCCAATGCCTTGGTCTGCAACAGATTTGTTGGCACGTTATTAAAATGCCGGTCCTTAATTGTCCATCATCAACCTCTTACATCGTCTCCTACACTCTCCAGTTTCAACTCCAACTCGAGCAACTCGTACTAGAACAAGTCAGCCCTGGCGTCCGCCAAACGTGGGCCAGCTGAAGGCACACCACCGAAGAAGAACCTGGTGCGCTGTCCAATCAGACCCTGCTATCGACCGTGATGTCATGTTCTTGCATGCAATGCGAAGTGGGTAGACACTAAGATAGCTCCCTACCTAAGGTTGAGTCGGCAAAGCCTGGTCTGGCCAGGCTGCTCTAATGATCCCCGTACTCGTCTCGTAGGGCAGCAGCCGCTTGTTGCTGAGGCGCTTTTGTCTCTCATTCTGAGTTGAACTGAACCAGACTACGGAGTAGTATTGCATTAATTAGCAGATAAGCGACGGGAACGAGAATAATCAACAAATGCGATGACTGGGGCTGTGGTATTCTCCATATCGCAACCAACCGTGATTTGAATTAGAGTGATTCAACTTTGCAAGAGAAAGAGTTAACTAATCCATTGTTTCTTGGTTAACTCGCCATCGCCTCTGTAGAGTCTCTCAACTCACACACCCCTGCAACAAATCTGTAGCGGCTGACAGTGCGTCAAATAGCATGCCACGCCGGCCGGGGAGGCCTTTTGCATGAAGGGACGCTGACGAGACCAACAGTCAGGGTGATGTGAGCATCTCGAGACATCTAAGACGATTTCGTTTTCATTGTCACCCTCGCAGAACTGAAGTTACTGGACCGACATGGGAGGTAACGCATTGAGCCGCGCCAAGAACTGCCCTTCTTTTGCAATCCCTAGGTAGATCTGGATGCAGGTGGGGGTTTGGGGTCACTTTTGTGTAGTCGCAGCACAGTCATCAAAGACAAAATCCCGCGAAAACCTAACTTTTCAGTAGATCGTCTTGGTTGAAACTCAGCTGCCATAAGCGGTTGGCTCAGCTCTCGTCTCTCTCACAGCAGCTGCAGCCAATTTGTTCTCAATAATTGAAGGCATCCAAAGAAACCGTTCCAGTAGAGGCTCTCCTTACGTTTGTGCCCCGCGTAAAGGGTACCGCAGGAATTCGATAACGAACAAGGAAGCTTGAGAACTGCAACATATGACCCAACATGAAAAAGGGTAGCACGAGAAAAGTCGATGTGACCCTTAAGGAACAGTCATGCCGCCTAGTCAATGACAGGGACAGCTTCGATTGGTTAAACGCACGAACATCGGCATGGTGATTCATTATCATGCCCACGCTCATCTGCATTGTTACTCCAGATAAGGGAGACTAATGGGAAAGCATACCATCAAGAAATTGCATGCCAGCTTCACTGAGATAAAATCCAGGCACATCACCATCAGAGTTGATAGAGGTGCAGAGCCTTAGCTATTGGATGGACCCCGAAGGGCATGGGCTTCAACTAAATTCCCATGCGATCCAATCGTCTATTCAAGCGAATGTCTTAACCATGTATGCGGAAAGTTCCTAGACTCAAAAGGGCTTCTCAGAGGGCATTTTGACCAATCTCAAGACCCATGGGCCTTGAAGTAGGTTCCCATCCATAGATCCAGTGCAACCTTGACCTGCGTGCAGGCGGCCGCAGTACACCTACATTACATTGTACAGCCAACCCATCGCCCGGGACCGAGAATTCAGTTTGGCGTGAACTATATGCGGGAGAATTCGATTTTGACAACTGGCGTACAAGGGTGAGGAGTATCACAACGAGTGGCTTTTGAGGCTTGTTTGTCAACGGCTGAGGGAAAATGGCGTTCATGACAGTTGATGGCTTCACTGTAATTACCTCGTCCATATCTTACCGACAGGTGCAATACCCTTGCATCAATAGAGAATGCCACCTACAGTAGCCTAGGTTTAAAGACCTTACTCAGATCATGCGTGGAGTTCATGTAAGCGCATTGGTGAGCTTCCCTACAGATTGACCCTTGTCGAAGAAAAAGAACCCCTCTGTGGTGTCGGATGAACTGATGTTTTCCGGTGGGAATTTTGTGTTACAACCTCGCTTCTGAGATATGGATCTCATCTCAGTTGTTGACCCTTCTCTTCTATTCTCTTCTCTCAATCAAATCTCGACCAAATCATCTCCCCGCTTTCTCTTTTGTATATAGCGCAGCCCTGCAAAGCTGAGCTTAATCTAAACTCTCTCACCGGGGTTTAGACCTGCTGCAAGGACACGTCTTATCCTTCAGTTGATTGACCGTCTCTGGCTCTGGCTTTTCAGCCCACTCTGTTGCTGACCTTCAGTTCAGCTCCGTTTGACTCCGGGACTGGGGAAACTGCTACAGGCTTTCATAGACCGGCCCCGACCGCAAATGCAAGGATGAGCAGCGGGTGGGGCGGGCACCCATCGCATCACCGTAATCGTTGTAATGTACTGTACTGACTGATCAGTGAGTACCATTGTGGATATCTCTGATCTGTCAAAGGCATCATTTGATAGGAACCAAAGCAAGTAAGCAAGTGACCTTGACGTCTGATTTCATCAGATCATTCTGCATTTGCGTCAATCGCCAGCAAGCCCCAAGTTATCGATGCGGCCACCGGTCGATATATCGGGCAACGGATCGGAAAATCATTCCCATGTTTCTGATCTCATTCATCATCCAATTTACCCTTACCAGACTTATACAATGCCTATGTATTAATTAAATCATTGAAAAACATCTCCATTTCAAGTCTCGTCACGTAAGCGTCAGCCCAATCCTGACCCTTTCCTTTCTAGGTGCCGATTTCCCTCCATTGGAAATGACTTCACGTTGTCATCAATAAAAAAAATGTCCCGAAGCCACAACTTACAATTGAGTTCTGGTTAACTACTCTGTACGGAGTAGTTAGTATCCATCCGTTCTCGCTTCACAAGCGCAAGGTTCTCCACGTTAGACGTGGGGTGCTATTCGGCCATGACCGTGTGGGCTGGCTGGCTACATACACCAAAATGAGTTGAGAGAGGAGAACCGCCACCAACACAACAGTAGCAGAAAACTTGATATGTAGTGTCGCCTTGGCCGAATTATCTTTGGCCCTTTGGACTTGTGAGAGGGAAAAGTCTCCAATAAAACCCATTAGCCCATCCACAAAAATGCGCCGTATTACCGACTCGCCAAGAACATGGAGACTCGAATCTGCAGATGCAATGCATGTTCCATCCCTTCGAGCCGTGATTGAGGGTCCTTGTCATGGCCAAGGCTGTCAATGTGAAGAGCCTTGTTTCTCATGCCGCCACTGCACTTACAGACATCCTCACATCTTTTGATAATCTCATCTGAGAATCTGGTGGCGAATGTCATAGAAAAGTCCTCAATCTCGGTCCTTTATCGTCTCTCAGACCTCTTCTTGAGTAGATATCTGGTTGCCGAAAGTCTGGAGCGTTCGAATCTGTCCGCGCCGCCCCAATGCCCAGCAAAACTTGAAAACTATCAAGCTAACCTTGCGTCTTGAGCTTAAAACTTTTAGGGAGCCGCAATGGATGGACGGCTAGGGTTTAGCTGATTGGTCAGATAACTTGACCTTTCTCTATTACATCACGCGAGATAAAGTGAGTTAACTGCATTACAGCAGTCAAAGTTCTGGTTATGTGCCTGAATATCCGTGATGGCTTCCTTGGTTTCCCGCTGCCAAGGTCCACAGAGTCTTCCAGTATCCTGGCACAACCTGGTCTCCGAAGCTTCCGCCAAGACCAATTCCGCGGACGAAACATAAGGAAGCGATAGAAGTCAGGAAATAAAAGAAAGTCAGGCCCGTTGACAGCTCGCGATCTCGATCTCGCAGCTATTGTTCCATGATTTTCCGTTTCCAAGACTCACCTTTCGGCGGAAGAATTCCTCCATTGCGACTAGGCAATCCCTGTCGCAAATCAACAATCCCTGTATTTCATGTACATTGGCATTCACATTGAAACTTTCATCAACCAGTGGAAGCTTGAGGAAACCGTCACTTTTCACGGTTTGTAGCAAGGCATCATGCAGGAATATCTGCCGGGAGTTTCAGCCCTTTCAGGAATGTGCTGTTGTGGAGGGTGTGTAAGAAAACTACAATCCCCATGTATAGACAAGGTAGATTCCAACTTGTCATCGATATAACACTCTGTTTTAAGTTGCAGGACATGGAGCTTCGGGCGATGGGATACGCATACAGTATCGGCGATGCGATTTGCAACAAGCAGGATTAAGGTGGTAATATCAAAACGCCACACAGAATAACAAGTTTGGCTTTTGGGTTTGAGGGTTTAATCCTTTTAGGTTCAGGATCGTGAGTTGGCAATGCTGACCGATGAACTCGAATGAGGCTTAAGCGAAGGCACCAGGAACAAGGAACACGGCACCACAAGACTTCAGCTTGTTAAACAAGTAAGCCAATGTCAACAGGCCGTGTGTTGTTCACTGAGTGGTCATCGAAAGCCCATACAGGCCTCAAGCTTTACAAGTCCAGTCCCCAAGCTGCAGTGACGCGCTGTCACACAAGTTTGTCCGGGGATGCAGTTCCGCTTAAGCTGAAAAGACGCCCATGTCATAAGCACCTAGCCACATGTCAAGCCTTGGTATGTGCATGATAGCTTTAGGTAGATCTTCACGGGAACCAAACTCGGCTAACAGACAAAGCTTTCGATTCGCCAAGCAAGTGTTTGTCGGCTGATGCGAGGTCTTATCTCAATCACACCGATTGATAGATAGTGCGGGTGAACGATGCGGGGAATACTGTTTCGTTTCTCGCAGTGGCAACCGGAACTGGCATTTTCAAGCTCCTTATTCGTCAAAGCTTCCACGGTTGTCGTGATGGCATTGCTCTCATGATGCTACAGTTTGTTTACTTTCTACACAATCGACTCGGATGTTCGGCAATAATGCTGCGTTCCCAGGTAAAACATGTTGATCAAAACAAATGGTTCTGAGTTTCACCATGATGCAGTTTTGTTTTGGTGATGCATTGGTTGAATCATGCGTTGTTTATATGTCTTGTCTATCAAAGCATTCCTCTCTTTGTCGTGACAATGGATTCTTCAGCGTTAAGCCGTTGATACGGGGCTCAGACCACTCGAGAAACATGTCTTGGAGGATACAGTACACGTGGTAATAATAAAGTTATCAATGCCACTAAATGAAAGATCTGGATCGGACGGACTTTACCTGGTGGGTTTCTGGATGGGAGACTAGGAAACTTCAAGCTCCTAGAATCGATCAAGCATTGAGCCGGTGCTTGGCGAAGGAGTTCGTATAAGTCAAGCTTCTATTAAGGGAGTAAATAAACCCCTCAGATCTCGATACAATGAGTTAAATTTTAATGAAACGTCTTCCTTATTCAGATAAAATGAAGCATCCGGCGATAACCTACTAGCCACAAGTGGATCTTCCCAGCGCTCTACGTGATGAGGCTCAAGCTCGCCAGTGTGAACTCCTCAATTGCTTCGTCCTGATGGTGGACCATAATGTAATCACATATTGGCTTTTTTCTTTAATTTAGTCTTGAAGAATTTCGATTTGTTCTTGAAATTTGTGTATATCAATTCTTGCCGATTCGCTGTTGTACACGGGGCTGTTCCTGAGTACTATGAGTCAACAGTAGGTGGCACAATGTGTTCAAAACTTCAGGAACATCATATTTTCACCAAAGTTTAGGTCAGATCATTTCCTCTTTTTGATGACCTTGCGATTTAACACGTCAGCAAAAGTTATGCTTCGGCTGCGGTGTCCCTGGCAGATCAAAGGCCGGCAGAGTCGGATACTACACCGCCGGGAGTTTACTGAAGTGTTTTCTAAAACCTCTACAGGACATAACAATAAGGTTCCTTTTGTAAGCAAGTTGTGTTACGAATAGAATACAATCGAGGGAAAGATAGAGCATATGCCACAACTTTAATTATGGAATACACTTGGTATCTTCGGTAACAATTTGGCAAGTATACGTAGATCTTCGCATCGTTGTGTTAGTCAAGAAGTTGGTTCTATCACACTGCAATTGCTAAATGCACACCGGAATACAATCAGATATCTTTATGTAACATGGTAGTCTGCATCACCATTATTGAGGTGACAAGAAACATTATTAGGTTCAACGTTGACATGAGGTTGGGTGCACACGTTGAACGCCAAACCCAGACATCAACGGTTGCGCCGCATAATTCTAAAATCGGATTCAAATCTTATATGAGATCACATTTCTTTCTTTTGTATTCCTTATGATCATCATTTACCCTATCCAACAACTCGATTTCCGACCGCCGGGTGAGGCAACAATTCATTTGTTCGACCAAGTTGTAAGCCCGCTATAACCTCCAAGCTCAAGTGTAGATTAACAGAATAAGGGTTAACCCACGCAGTCAAATTCCTTTAAGACTTAAAATCCTAAGCATCCCTTCCTAGGGCTATCATCATCATCATCTTTCACCTCAAAAATCAGAACTCAATTATTTTGTGTAGGGTAATTCGGTACCTACCTAAGAACCTATGCTAATGCGGAAGACATTCCCCCGTCTTGGCTAGCGGATTCGTTTCGTTTCCCTCGAGTGAGGACCTCGTGCACTGACGTCAAAAGCAATTCATTCGTTCATCTGAACTCAAAGCTCCCGACCCTAGTGGTCGAATCCATTCATGATCACCAGGGAGGGGCACGTTGACGGATTCGACGCGATCCAACAAATTTTCCACGAGCTTAATTAAGCCCAAGCTTTTTTTACCCCTAACTTCTTTAGCGACCTTCCTCCGAATTCTAGATGCTGCAAGTTTATAGTCCTCTTATTGTCGGGCTGTGAGCAGCTGTCATGAAGTTCGCCAAGGAGCTCGAGCGAGAAGCTGTGCCTGGTAAATAAATACCCTAGAATTGTCTTGCAGATTGGACCAAAAACTAACTTTCAACGTGCAGAATGGCGCATCAAGTACCTCAACTACAAACAAGGGAAGAAGCACATCAAAGCTGTCGGTAGAGCTCTTGCTCGTGCAAATGGAACACCTCGAGGTCTTGGGCAGCTTCGCACAGGCACATTTGTTTCGCCTGCAACACCGCGACAACCGTTTACAAGAGAGAACACGGCTTTGAATTCTGTGATAATTCCATCCGTAGCAGCCGTTGCGCCCCCGAGGTCAATCCCCACGCCGCGAAGCAGAACCGCCGAAAACGAGTCCCTCACAAATTCGGGCGATAACCGACACTATGGAAGCTTTGTCAACACACCACCTGAGCCGTCGCCTTTGGCTGACGAGACCAAACAAGCTGAATTTCGATTACCCGCGCCCGCGCTGAAAGTTCATGATCATGAGAGCGACCTCCCCGGTTCGCCTGCTACTGTTGGGCCCTCCGAGGTGATGCGACGAAATATTCGGCGAATTGATCCACGACGAACATCATCAGCCAGTGTCGTATCGACAATTGCATCGCCGGACGTAAACGACTCGACCAAGAAACCCTCAGAACCTGGTGTTCAGGATTCACCTTCTCACCTCCGACGACTATTTACCCACCAATCAACAGCAAAAAGCGACCGCAGAGTTGATATCAACATGCAGAACTTTGACCTGGTCAAGGAGAGGGAGCGAGAGTTCTTTGATTTCCTCGATTCAGAGCTTGAAAAGGTTGAGAGTTTCTATAAGATGAAGGAAGAACAGGCTGGTCAGAGGTTGGACATTCTGAGAGTACAGCTTCATGAGATGCGCAACCGTCGAATTCAAGAGATGGCCGATGAGCGAGCCCGTGAGGAGAATCCCCAGAAAAAAGGAACCCATGATAGCGCCAATGGCAAGCTCAATGGGATCATGGATCCTATCAAATCCAAGATATTCCCTATTGGACCCAACACGAAGGCGTTGCAGAAGATGAACACGACACCCAACATCAACGGCGGTATCGTGGGTGACGCTGAGAGAGACTACATCCGTCGCCCAACACAACACGAAGTGTCATACCGCACTGCAAAGCGCAAGCTCAAACTCGCACTCCAAGAGTTCTATCGTGGGCTTGAATTGCTCAAGTCATACGCAATGCTCAACCGCACGGCATTTCGAAAGCTCAACAAGAAATATGACAAGGCTGTCAATGCCCGACCTCCGTATCGTTATCTGAACGAAAAAGTCAACCAGTCATGGTTTGTCAACAGCGATGTACTTGAGGGACACATTCGTACGGTGGAAGACCTGTATGCTCGCTATTTTGAGCGCGGTAACCACAAGCTAGCCGTTGGCAAGCTCCGTAGTCTGAACAAGAAGCCTGAAGACCAGTCAATCGGCATGTTCCAGAATGGCCTGCTCATTGGCACTGGTGCTGTGTTCGCGATTCAGGGCCTTATTTACGGAGCACAACTGTTGTACGATGACGATGACGAAGTACGCGTGCGGACGAGCTATCTCATGCAGATATATGGAGGCTATTTCCTCATGCTCTATCTGTTCTCGCTCTTTTGCATTGACTGTTCAATCTGGAACCAGAACAAAGTCAACTACCCCTTCATCTTTGAGTTCGACCAACGGCATCATCTAGACTGGAGAGAGCTGGCTCAATTTCCAAGCTTCTTCTTCTTGGTACTGGGCCTCTTCATGTGGGTGAATTTTAGTAGATATGGCGACCCGGACATGTACATCTACTATCCGGTTATTCTCATCTTCTTTACCATTGTTATTTTATTCTTTCCTGCACCTGTGTTGTTCTATAAAAGCCGGCGCTGGTTTGCATATTCTCATGTAAGTCTTCCTTCGCTTGGTGTCGAAAGCCGCTGACATGAGCCAGTGGCGTTTGCTCTTGGCTGGACTCTACCCCGTCGAGTTCCGTGATTTCTTCCTCGGAGATATTTACTGTTCACTTACATATGCTACCGCAGTAAGTGCAAAGAGCCATGGCCAAAAACGAGAAATTACTAACAATGCCAGAATATTGAACTATTCTTCTGTTTGTATGCCAAGTACTGGCATAATCCGGTGCAGTGCAACTCTAGCCACTCACGGGCCCTTGGATTCTTGACTGCTCTTCCACCTATTTGGCGATTCTTACAATGCCTTCGTCGATATAAAGATACACGCAATGTCTTTCCTCATCTAGTCAACGGCGGCAAGTATACGGCGACCATAATTGCTGCTGTGATGCTGTCTTTGTACCGTATACATGATTCTAACATGCATCTTGCTTTATTCATTACCTTTTCGACCATTAATAGTATCTATTGCTGTAAGTTGCTTGTCCCACTGTTTGCAAACACTTCTGACAGCCACCAGCTTTCTGGGATCTTTTTATGGATTTCTCTCTTCTTCAACCTAATTCGCGGCACTGGTGTCTTCGAGATATCCTTGCCCTTAAGCGACGATGGCTATACTACTTCATCATGGTGGTAGATCCTATCCTTCGATTCGCCTGGATTTTTTATGCCATTTTCACCCACAACACCCAGCACTCCACCATCGTCTCCTTCATGGTCGCCTTCATGGAAGTCACCCGTCGAGGCATGTGGACTCTCTTCCGCGTTGAGAATGAGCACTGCGGAAATGTCTCTCAGTACAAGGCCTCCCGCGATGTGCCCCTCCCCTATAGAATCGAGCCCCTCATCACCCGTGCCAGTATGGACAGCACCGTCGCCGGTCACCAACCCGACGATACTCCAGGCCTTGCCTCACCCGAAACGCCCTCCCGCCACGGCACAGCCGAATCCACCGCCGTCTCAGCCGGCCAAGCAGAAGAAGGCTTGTCTCGACGCAGAACGGGAGGAGTGGCGCCCCCACCATCCCCAAAACGCACATTCTCACGCATGCTCGCCGAAGCGCACAAGCAAGACTTTGAGAAGAAGCGCCGCCCTCTCGAACAGACCAGTGAGGACCCTGCTGCCGAGCTGGGACAATCCGACGATGAAGACGATGCCGATGAGGCTGTTAGCCTGCTGGAGATGTCGGACGCTGAGGATTTAGCGCAAGCATCTTCGAGTTCGAGATATCGTTGATTTGTTTCTGAGCTGGTGCTCGATAGATTGGTTGCATACACCTGGTAAATTGTTCACCATAGTTAGTTTAGATACCCCCATACATATGCTACACATATTCACATGCTCGTATATTGCTTTGTATTGTTTTATTGGAACTCTTATACGGTTTTAGCTTAGGAAGCAGTTTGTCATTTTGTATTTACCCCTGAGATCACCCATCCCATGTTAGATAGGTTTGCTAGCCTTGACGTTAGCAACGAGCCTTCCGAGTGTCAAAAGGCAGCGCCTGACCCTGACATTTAACTTAGGTACCTTAGTTTGTGAACAGTAGAAGGAAGGCGAAGCTTTCACGCTTATTTTGCAAGGAATTAGCATTTATCAGGTAGAGCGGAAGATCAACGTACAAATAGAGTCTACCATCAACATGCATTCTACATCTCCCAGTAAGATTCATATTGTTCATCTCTTTAAGCATTGCTAACAGGATCACAAAACGATTCTGAGAAGACGCACCTTTCTTACAGTACGCATATAATCGAAAAGGCAGAACGGCTCATTAGGGCATCGAGATGGCTCTTGTTCCCATCAAGGGCGTCGAGCTAGAAGACTTCCATGGAGACTCCAGCATCACTACGTCTCGCGCAGCCGATGCAATTATCACGCACTTCTGCCATCTGACATATCTAGAAAGGCACGAACTAAGAGACCTGCTTATTGCCTGGCTCAAGGTTTCCCACAACACCACCGACCTTCTTAGCCTTTCCCCAATTACGCAATGTCAACGCGAGTCCTTCTTCTCCAGTATCTTCTCTGACTGGGAATCTTCCAAACCTGTCTACATTCCAGAATACATACCTTATAGCTCCACAGAAGGAAAGATTGAAGTTGGCGTTTGGAGCCCAGATCTCCCAGTCTCGCGCAAGGAACGCAAACGTGCCCTGGAGAATGGTGAGCAGGAACCGATCCGTCAACACACGACAGCCAGGCAGGCTGGCCATAAGGTGTTTATGATTCCTTCAATGTATAAGGATGGCAAGAAAATCGGGATCGTATTCCTATATATGGACGCTGATGACGAGTTCGGTGATCCAGAGCATGCAACTTTCAAGCCGCCTGGCTTGACTCGTGAAGATGCCTACATGCGAAGTATCAAAGCTTATGACAAGAGCCGGGCTTCCCGGGTTCATACATATAATCTCGATGCCATAATTCACACTGCTCGCAAGCGAATCGTCAAATTTGCAAATGACGGCGTTATGGAAGGTCGACTACCCGCATATACAAACTACAGAGTCCCTACCCGAGTTGGTACAGATCCGATCTTGCCCAAAATTGAGAGTGGTCACGCCTGTTGGGAGACGTGATCAGCAACAGCTTGCCCTTCGCCAGAAGCAATCATATCCTGAAAAGGGTTGTCATGGGTTGGTCGATCTATGGCTATTGTCCGACTATTGATTATATGTCAGTCTTGGTCTGCAATATGCTCCTCTTATGTCCACTGCTGAAGCTTGATCTGAAGTTCCCAGAGCGGAGATTAATCACAGCGATGGTGCAACCTCATGAAATCAATTCCTCTGGTACGCAATTTCTTCTGCTTGTGTGTGGGATTATGATACTGAATGCGACAGCTTGCATCGTGAGACGCTTGTAACTCAAGTTTTGAGTTCTACGATGATCAGGGATTCGATGTGGTCTATCTGTCATCGAGGGTCAATATGAGAATCGATAGCGATATAATATATAGATAGATATTGTTGTATGCTTTTGTAACAGTGTCGCATTGGTGCAATGCTTCAGTGTTGTAATCAATTCTGACGGAATGAAGGGCTGTTATAGAAAATAAATCCATGAACCCAGTGCTGCTAGAAGCGCCTGACCATGAGTGTTGAAGGTTCTTCCAGTGAATGAAATTCTACAACAATAACTTAAACGTTCTATATACGACGTTACCAGGTAGGTAGGTGCCTTATCTGAAGGTAAGGTCTTATCTCACCCATGACACATGCTAGACAGTGGAGGTCACGAAACGCACTGACCACCTGCAGGTGACCTAGTTCCTAGACTGTCGTTATAATGTACGGAGTAGGTACGGAGTAGCTCTACCTCAACAACACCCAACCAAGCATTGATAATCCTTACCTTTCACATTCCACCTTTCACCGATTCCGCCTCTTGATCTTTGACAACAAGTCTCATTTAATTCTCCAGCTTGCACATAGCTTCATCGCCTACAATGACTCAGGTTACGCCTGCAATGCTGAGCGCCCGTGCTTCGTCGCTATCGCTGCGACAACAAGCGCTATCGTCGTCAGCTACGCTCAACAACAATGCGGCTGCGCCCCAAAGGACCGAACCAAAGCAAAGTTCCAAGAACTTCGTCATTTCAGATATGAAGGGACGTGATACAAAGGACAACCGTGTATGCGCATCTTGTATTACCAAGCTTGCGCCTGATGAAGTCGGCCAGGTCAACTGGCACCTTGAGGCCGGCCAGGCCTGTAAACTGTGCCAGGTTGAGAAGATGGAGCCTGAGTGTTTTACCAAGCCGTTCTGCGACTTCCTTCGGGAAAACCCTACGATTTTTCACACCGTCGATTACTTTGAAAACAAGCTGAAGGCGCTAGGGTATGAGCAACTCTCTCCCCGCGACAACTGGTCGGGCAAGATTCAGCCTGGTGGAAAGTACTGGGTCACCCGGAATGGGAGCTCTCTGATCGCTTTTAAAGTTGGTAAAGCGTATAAGCCTGGAGATGGTGTTGCTATGATCGGTGGTCACATTGACGCTCTCGCCGCGAAGCTCAAGCCCGTTAGCACAAAGCCTGTCAAGGCCGGATACATTCAATTGGGAGCAGCACCATATGCTGGAGCCCTCAATGCAACCTGGTGGGATCGGGATCTCAGCATCGGTGGCCGAGTTATCCTCGATGATAAGGAATCTGGAAAGAAGACTGTAAATCTCGTGAAGCTAGACTGGCCCATCGCGCGAATTCCCACCCTCGCGCCTCATTTTGGAGTCGGCATGATGGGTAACAATAACGCTGAGACTCAAGCCGTTCCTATCATTGGCCTAGAGAGTTCACAGCGTGCGTCTACCGAGGCTCTTGGACCCGCTGGCTCTTTCATTAATACACAACCCCCGCGACTGGTTGAGCTCATTGCCAAAGAACTCAACATCCAATCTTACAGTTCGATTGTCAACTGGGAACTCGAGCTTTATGACTCTCAGCCCGCTCAGACTGGTGGCCTGGATCGGGAGTTCATCTTCGCGGGTCGCATTGATGATAAGTTGTGTTCCTGGTCAGCCCTTACAGCGCTGATGGCCAGTTCCGATCAGAGTGAAGCGGGAGGAATCAAACTAGTCGCTTTATTTGACGACGAAGAGATCGGCTCTCTATTGAGGCAAGGTGCGCGAGGAAACTTTCTTCCCTCTGTCGTTGAAAGAACTGTCGAGAGTCTATGTCCAGATGTGTATGGACCAGGACTTCAAGGACAAACATGGTCTGCAAGCTTCCTCGCGTCAGCCGATGTCACACATGCTGGAAATCCCAACTTCCTTGAGAAATATCTCCCCGAACATGTGCCGGAGCTTAATGTTGGCGTAACTATTACCTACGACTCCAACGCTCACATGACCACGGATAGTGTATCCGCTGCCATTATGGAGCGGGCCGGTGAGCTTGGTGGATGTCGAACACAGAGATTCCAAATTCGAAGTGACTCTCGAAGCGGTGGAACCATTGGCCCGGCGCTGTCTAGCATGATTGGTGTCCGCGCTGCAGATGTTGGTCTTCCACAGCTTAGCATGCACTCCATCCGTGCCACTACTGGTGCATTGGATCCTGGACTGGGAGTCAAGTTCTTCAAGAGTTTCCTTGACAACTGGGAGAAGATTGATGCCGAGTGGCACTAGGGGTGGAGGTAAAGGCGTTTGATATTTGATTCAGGGGCTTTGTTTTCGATGCCTGGCTGGATATTATGGTTGTAGAGATTGGAGAATTTAGATTAGAACTGTACACGAGATAAATGGATCGAGGACAATAAAGAGTTCTAATTGTTTCACTTTTGAACGAACATAACAGCGAAGAAGTGAGCTGGTGATGATTGAAAATTTTGTGCTTTTAGGGCACCAGTTTGCATGGCTCGAGGAAAACTGCATTAGGTTTGTGACATTGAATTGTTTCACTATAGGCTGAAGCCAGGTGTCAGCAAATAAGCGTCTATTATGGGTTTTCAACCCCAACATGATGACTGTAGTACATCCATCCATTCAAAAGCCGCCGATATCGACATCAGAACTCCAAGCACCTGCCACTTCCGTTGCCAATTATACCTAGCAGCAACTGAACCTTGATCTCATTAATCGTGGAACACCGTTTAAGCAAGCCCCTCAGTATGGTCAGAGTTGACTTTAGAAGATGTTAGTGACAAGTTAAACACTTAGTCCAAAGAAGAAAGACTTGCCATTGAGGCTTATCGCAAGCACACCTCCGCTTCAGTTCTCTTGATCCCCATAGCCCGCCTTAGGTCGTAGGGCCTCAAGGTCAGCGACAGCACAGTTCTTCAAATGCTGATGTCGGAAGTGTTCAGACGCCAGAACCAATCTAAGTAAGCTAGGAGCCCTACACTCTATCCCAAGCAGAATAGGGGCTCCGGCACCTGCAATCGCCCACTTCTGAACTCGCCGTCGAGCAGCGTCAATGATGAGCTGAAGGTTATATCCGCAGACTCTATTTTTCTCATAGGTGTCGTAATGAGTCAAGACATTATGTTTGGCTTGAGTATCGCTGAGACCGACGAGAAGCTTGACTTGCGACCTATGGACACGATGTCCATTCTTGTCTTTGTAAAGCCAGTTAATTCCCTCTGCGTCAAGGTCGAGTGAAAGATAGATCGGTACTGCATTGCCCTTGCGAGCCTTGGAGCTTCGGCGTCCATTTGCTGGTTGGGTGCTGGGGGCGTCGGTAGAGTAGTAGCCGACCTGAATACGGATGTCTGACTTGCCACGTGCAGGCAGAGAGTGATTTTCGGAAACCGGCATCTTGGAGTTCCAGTTTTTGAAGAGAGTACTCCAGAAGAGCCTGTAGGTATCATCGGCTGGAAGATAGACATCCCCCTTTCGCTGGACATATTCGTACAGCTTGATGAGATCGTATAGCCACATCTTCTCCTTGATGACAAGCTGGCTGTGTTCAGCAATACATTCATCAGCATCTCGGGATTCAACGACATCCTGATCTTCAAGGAGGTTCTTTAAACCAACTTCATGACAAATCGGATGCGATGAGACTGCCGGAACAATCTGCTGGGCGGGATGACCAGGTTGCTGAGGGTGCTGCATGGCTAAAGCATTTCCCCCTCCCGCAGGGTTGAGGGATAGACCTTGAGTAGACTGATGCTGAGGTGGTGCGCCGGCTCGTGGGTCTTGAACTGCAGAATATTGGTGCTGATGAGCCTGAAGTTGTGTGCTCTGCTGGAAGTTTTGCTGAGAAAGATAGGGGTACCCGAACTGCTGATTGAAGTTAAACGCCGAAAGGGGGGGAAATTGCTGTCCCATATGAGGATACTGCTGCTGGACAGCATGAGAGGGATACTGGAAACTTTGCTGAGATGAGAATCCATATGTATGCTGAGCGTTCGGATTGTTGGGCTGCTGGAGAAAGACGTTCGACTGCTGCATCATATTTTGACTGGAATTCTGCTGGGGAAAAGAGAAACCGGCGAGCGAATGCATGCTAGCCTGGCCGTCAACGAGATTCTGAGCATTTTGCTGTTGGCTGGGAATGTTGGCGACGAGATCATCGACATGATCAATGAGTTCCAAAGGAGCTGGAGGATGTTGAAGCTCCTCTTCTTGAGACTGATGAGCCTGAGCAACCTGGGTATTCTGGTCAGTTGCAGCTACTTGCTGAACATGGTTAGCTTGACTATTGGGCTCTGCAGTTGAAGCCATCGCCTCGCTTGTGGTGACGTCGGAAGTCATGACGATGCTGCAGGTTGAACGGCGAAGAACGAAGCTAAGAAAACAAAATGGAAAAGAAGAATTAATGAAGTGGAACGATTACTGAAGCAACCATCAGTGTCTATTCCAGTGTGCGTCATTGCCCGTCTACACTGCCTGTGCCAAGATGTGTTCGAATATCAGAACAGTCAAGTTGACAGTGGCAGTGGCAGTAATTTCTGGACGCCATTCCATTTATACATAGCAGTGGATCTAAAGATTGAACACCTAGTCCCCAGTAATGTCAATTCCTTGATAACTGTTTCTTCGATCCTTCATCTTTTCCCTTTATCAACATCAATCTTCGACTCGTTTATAGCAACAAAGATAAAGTAGTTGCTTCACTCAAGAACCATCAACATATAACCACCAACCATTGAAGTTCCTTCCCTTCAACATCCCAGCATGCCTGAATACACCACAGAGTATCTACAGTACTGGGGTGATGAATGGGTTGCCCGTTGGTCAGAGGGCCACTGGGCTTTGGAAAACATAGCAAGGTGCACCTTGCAATACATCAAGATATATGCAAACTGGGATGTTTGCTCCGGACTTTCGAGAAGCGCTTCCTATAGGTATAGGACTGAACGTATTTTTGGTGTTGAATGGACACCGCGTGAGGCCAATGGCAATATCAACTACGAAGTCTCATGTGCCTTCAGCGAGCTCGCCTGGCTAGAAAGCGAGTGGGCTAGGGATCGTCTGGGAAAATTCGAGGAACCGTACTGGTCGAACGAGCTCATTGCAGAGGGCCAGTTTATGTGCGGCTGCATCTCCGGCACTCTTTTCAAGATGGTGCTTTGGATCGACTGGGTTGAACAACGCTGGGACAGAATTGTCGGCCAAGTTGAATGTCTTCTCGTGGCCCACTCGGAGCGCGAGGCGATCATAGAAGAAGAGCTGGAGAGATCCTCTTGAGGATGACCCTCCGAAGGATCTTCTTAACCAGAAGACGCATTCCACAGAGCCTTTCCTGATCAACCTACACCAAGCTTGAGACACCCCCTACCCACAGGGATCGGGATGAAGATGGAGATGCATGAGATGATACCAAGCCTTGTTCACTATCACTAGTCTTGAGAAAGTTGTAGGTTCCTGGTATGTCCCATGCAATCTTACTAATTAATAATTATAGGTATATTGCGCGAAAGGTCCAGCCAAGTACCTTTGAGATGCGGATCACTTGATCATAAACTTGCTTCCATTCGAGACCACAGTCTGAAATAGTCTCTCTCACCCAGATTTCTTATGTTCTGTTCATTTGCCAGAGTGGCAACCTGATTTGTTGAACGCATCCATCAAAGTCAGGGGCAAAGCTAAGAAACGCCGCGTTTACTTGTGCCTTGAGAAGGATAGTCGCTTTTTTGTTATGGGAAGATTATAGCTGATTGTTGGTAGAGTAATTGCACTTTGGAGTAGAGCAACAGGCTCCTGGCTTTTTACTGGAGGGAATTTGCATTGATATTCTGTAGCTTCTTCGGAGTTTCGTAGGATTGAGGCAGGTTAGCTTTCGACTTTTCTGTCTAAATAGCCGAAGCAGTTGATTGCACTAAAGAAATATGTCTTTTATTCCATGGTCGGAGCTGAATTTTGAATGTTAATACATATCATGCTTCACAATGGAGATGTTCGGCAGAACAGACCTTCTGTTATCTGCTCACTAAACTGCTTAGGCATGTCTATGCTGAGCGAGCTTTTAGTAACTTGTTCTCCAAGATGCCTCTGGTTAAGGGTTTCTACCTTGTCTACATATTATTGCTACTGAATTCATAGGAAACCAAAGATCTCCTAAGACTGTGGTAATGAATGCAACGCCGAAGGCGTACACAGTCTTCTCCAATACTCTACGTTTACTTGTATTTACTGCCAAGTCTAAGCATGGCTGGCATTTGCCAATGCTTCCTTGCCCTTAGTTATCTCTATGCATAGAAGTGTTTGTTCATGACCGACACTAATGCAGTTAACGAGTAATGATGGAGGTGTGTCGACTCGGAACCATGGGAAAATCACCAAATCCTCTTTAGAAGATAACCATTGGTTTTTAATGCCCAGTTATTCAGATGTTTCCTAGCCACACTCAAGTATCTCAAATACAGACGAACTTAAAAAGACAGCCTCGTCGCATAGCTTTTGCGGAATCTATAAGTAGTACGGAACGCGAGATGATGGGAGGTTGATAAACCCTTCTTTCATTCGTAAAGACACGTCCGTCGACCTCGGAGCACGCGAGAAGCCTATAGAGAGAGATGCAGACTTGGACTGTGGCAACTACTCGATACGTATCGCTTTAAGCTCGGGGTTTAATGTTGACCTTCCTGAATACAAAATCTGATTTGATCTCGAGCCGGAGAACGACAAATATTATTGCAAGGATGATTCCATTCACATATATCGCAATATAATGGTGCCGTAAGGGAATAAAGCCACCAACATGAACCCTTCCAGCAACGAACAAATGTCATTCAATTTCATGAATGTGCTGTAATAAAACACAGGTCTCCCAAGGGCAATACTGAAGTGGTCTACTCCGACTTGCTTTTATCGAGTTTAGTATATCTCTCTACTCTGAGAAAAAGTCAACAACCAACTACATCTGCTTGGAAAAAGGAGAAACATACCGCTTACGGAGAGTCTTTACACGACCATAGAAATGGGTTCGCAGGTTCTTGGCTTTAGAAGAAGCCTTTTTAATGCCTCTGCGGGCATGGTCCATTTTTTATTTCATTCGTTGCCCTTATTCCTCAATGGACTTTTTAGCGTTTTCTGAAAACCATGGCGACCCTGCAGATTGCTCAGGTTTGTAGGGACAAGAAGGCCACGACCATAAAGACCGTATCGAACCATTCATTGTGTGAAGAGAGGTATGAGGAAGGGATTGCGTGTACTAAATGGTGTTGTGATAAAGGGGATGTGAGCGTAGCAGAAACTGTCACAGCAAGGAGAAGGAAAAGAGTGTTACTGAAAGGTGAAAAAAGGCGTTCCAAGTTAAAGAGAATACGGCTCCCTATATATGTGTCTTCTCTGGGCAATATTGTTGGGTCACTACCTAGATGAAAAGGATAGCCGTGAAATGCTTACAGTTCCTGATTCGATTTACTATCACTTACACCTTAAGTATCTGATGATACCCCCAATGAGAGGCTTCTGTTCATTTCCACTCAATAAATCCAAGATGTGAATCCACACTATGATTCGACCAGAAACGAACCCAATGTGGGCAACTATTAGTAAGTGTTGCGTTGTTAGGGAAGCTGAGTCTTCTTTTCACCTCATGTTCACAAGTTAAACCTCACAACAAAGTTCAGCACGTATCTCATGCGGCATACCCTCCCACAAGACCCACGCTGGCCTTTGGGCAACAGTAGTTTTTGGGCTCTGAGATGGGGAGAGGCTCGGAGCATAGTTCACCAAGAGCATTTCGACCCTCTGCAAACTATCAAGCTAAGGCCATGATCGGCAAGGCCGGGATAATATATTATATAGTTAATTTATATCGGAAAAGTAGTAAAAAGAGAGGTAACTAACTAACCTTTCTATCTTCAGGTCTATTTTTATACTATAATCTTAACTAATCCCTAGAAAAGTAACTTAGTAGCTTTTATTAAAGCTAATAATATATTAAGCTAGTAAAAGGGCCTATAATTTACTAAATAAAAGTAAAATATTAAGTAATATCTCTATTTTTTAGTATTTTCTATTAAATTATATTTTAGGTATAAAAGCTTATAAATTAGTATTTTTCCTATAATTATAATAATCTTCTTAAGTATTTATTAAACTATATTTATCCTTAACTTATATTTCTCCTACTATATTATCTTAAAACCTAATCTAATCTATTACTAACCTATTAAGCTAGCCTTAATCTACTAATATTTATAGTTTTTCCTTAAATA
>JABFAI010000428.1:0-33572 GCA_013266175.1 Fusarium gaditjirri
CCATGAGGGGGTGGGGGAGGGGGCGCTCCGGCATTTGCTGAACGGAAGCCTGAACTCCATCCGCCTTGGTTATCACGGCCAGAATTTCCTGGACCGTTGAAACCGCCACCACTACCTGGAAACCCCTTGTCCTGATTTTGGAAACGACCAAGTGCCCATGCACCGAAGCCAACACCTACAACCAGCATTCCCATTGCCATATTTCCTAACCCATGGAAGCCTTCCCACCACGTACGGAAAGCAGGCGCCAAAGTCTGGCCAAGGACCACAAGGATCAGAGCAGAAGCGAATCCAGCTGCAAAACTATTCACATTTGGTTGCATGGATGGAAGATACAAGAATCCGCCTCCAGAGGAGTGCTCGGGAATGACAAAAATGTCATATTTTCCCGGAGGCAAGCCAGAACCCTTTGGCACTCCGCCATGAGGCGGAGGCGGCGGAGGGGGACCGCTCATTCTCGACTGTCAGCTCGAGTAGGTTGTTTTTCAATATTGGCTCCTTGGGCTATGGAGTTTTTGGAGTCGCAAACGCAGACGAAATCGATTGTTCAGGGGAGTCTCGAGGAAGCCATTCAGGCTATTTAGTGTGATTGGAACTACGAACAGGTCAGCCAATGCCATCCACATGTTTTTGGCACAATGAACAGCAACCTGTCAAAGCCACTGAAGTTGAGAAGTGAGGATTGAGAGTCGACAAAAACTTCTGTTCCCGAGTGGCTGGGGCTGGGTTACGGCAAAGGGAAACGAGGTTGGACAAGACAGGACTCACGCAAGACAAAATCGGGAGTACAGGGGATTGGATCTTCTCGAGGATCCTGAGCACAAAAAAGGACGTTGCAAAAAGTATGGGACAAAGAGCAACGAAACAGAAGCCACCGCTTGTGGTACAAAATGACAATGCCCTACTTGCTCCAACTTTGTGCAGGTGCTGTAGGTTTGTACGGCGAGTCGGTCAGGTCAGGGACGGACAAGCGAGAGGAGGGAAAAAAAACCAGGATGTCGAGAGGTACGAGGAAAGGAGGAAGATACGGGAGAAAAATGGCGCGGCGGTCGTTGGTGGAGATGAAGATGGAGAGCAGAAGCGGAGGCAGAGAAGACAAGGTCGAGGCAGCGACCAAGAAGGAGAGCAAGGAAGCACCATGATGAGCCACCTCCCCAATTGTTTACTTCCACTTTGGGGAAAGTTGGCTGAGGCCCCGGGCGGGACGGGTGATGGGCCTGGAGGTACGAGAGTACATCGCGGGTACTTTCAGCGCCTTCTGCAGTTAGCCCAGGGCCGCGGGACGCTTGAATGCTAGCCCAGCCGCGCTAAATTTCACCCCGCCAGCGGTGCACGCCTTCATCAGCCCCACTTTCTGGACATGGTCACTCACTCGTGGTCTTTGACTGGTGGATAGTATCAGAAATGAGAAAGTTGTCTCAACCTATCAATTGAGAGAGACTAGGAACTAGGATCCAATGCCGCGGTTTTCAACAACTTGAAAGGTGGCTTTTGTGTCCACGCAATTTGGCGAGGCCACTCGTTCGTGGTACGATGTTTGAACTGGGCTGAGTGGACAGTTCAATGAGATGAGTTTGATGTGTCAGTTTAACTCTATCTTGATGAGCAAAAGGGCCAGGTTCTGTCTTTGTTGGATCTTGAGGAATCTCATGATACCTTACTTCCTCGCCTGGGCGAAACGATCTCAATATCTGATTTACATACATCGAAGGTCGATAGCCGAGTGGTGTTCCCTACAGGAGTTGAGTGGTATATCCGTAATCCATGAACTTTCGATATGTACAAATATGCCTTTTTCAATGGTCATTCCCGTTACTTCCACTGGTCCAACGGTTGAGCGGCCCTTTAGCCCCCAGCGTTATTCGTCTTCATTTTCCCTCAGAACATGACACCATTCAAAGCTAGGTCTCCCCTGCTTGTCAAATTCTCAACATCTTCTGTTCTCAAGGTTATTCCTTCACACAGTTCCTTGTGCAACTCGTGTGGCTTACATTCACGAGAAGCACTGACTGGACCCTGTGGATCAAAGACACGAACAGAACAGAGCTCAAACGTAGAACAAGCGAGAGCCCAGGGTCAAGAAAGAGGGGAAGTCGAAGATATCTGGCTCCTTCGTAGCTCCGTGGCCAATTCGCGCTGCAGCAAATGGGACTGTCCCCGCCTGTCGATCTCATCAGCAACAGTATCGTGATAGGCATCCAAGCTCTACGATTTGAAACGATTGGGCTGCAATTGATATCGCCCTCTTGTCCTGCAGCAGTGCAGCCTTCTTCCCACAGGTGTTTTGCCTCAGTGTTTTGACCAAAAAACCACTGCAGGATCTCGTATCCATCCCCTGCCTCAAAGCGATATCTGTCGTCGAGCAACATCCGTGATATCTCCCGCATCGGCAACAAGACACTTGATCCCAGTTCCACAGATGATGGGTAAAATGTCCAAGCTTCATCCACATGTGCAAAGTTTGCACATCGTCACCGACAAAACGCAGCAAGGAGACTTCAAGCTAGTAATGTCGGCATTTTCACCGCTCTGAATGCTGAGGTAACTGATATCCGCATCCATGGTCTAGGCCTCATGATACCCTTGTTGCGGCTTAGATGCGATTCCGCGGCCTCCTCTTTTTTTCCTTCTTTTTTCGCCGACTGCCTGCCCAGGTTACATAGAGATTGTACAACGGGATACTAGGTACGGCACCAATGCCACGGATGCGGTGCTTGTTCTCTTGGAAGTAGAAAAGTCAACGAATAGACTTCCACTTCCCCGATTCCCGTTGTAGTAAAAAAGTCTAGAGTTTTGTCCCTGAAGCCGGCAAACTCTCTTAGAGACAGCCAATTGTCGACGTCATGCCGCTTGGATGCAACCCAGAGGGTTTGCTTCTTCAAAGCCTAAATTAGTTGTTACGAAAGGTCTCAGTCTCAGTGCTCACCTTTACATTATTCCTTTGCATCGTTTGTGAAGAGGCACGATGCATTGTGAAATGTCCGAAGCTTCCGCAGTGCCAAGCAAAAGAGGAGTGGCTGTCCGTTCATCGCCTCACCGCTGAGGCCCTCTATCCACTACCACCCACCTCTTTTTTATTTTATTTTTTTATTTGCTGCAGTATCTTCAAACATAATTTCCCAGCCACTTCTGAATGCAAGTAATCAATTTTACGAGGAGTTGCATTATTCACTGCGTGGCTCCAATCATGACTTGTAATTCGTCCAATTCGAGTCCTTTTGTGCAACCAGCTGGTGACTGACTCGAAAACGTTCAGTTGACCACGTTTATTTCGCCGTTGCCTGGCAACCAGAGATCAGCAAAATACAACACTGGCGAACCCAGGAAAAAGAAAAGAAAAACGCGCTAAGCTTGTGACGACGTCGGCTAGTGACGTAGCTACGCCACTAACAAATTGAGCCTAAAGGATGGGGGGCGGGACCGTCTGAGTCTCAGTTCCGCTGTATGTCTGAGACTGAAGTAGGATCTCAGAGTGAATTAATTCATGAGAAAGGATTAAAGAAATAAAATAAAAAAGAGAACAAGACAATAATGTCTTATGTGTACTTGATCTTCTCGTGTGATGCTAGTTTGGTAAAGCTGCAGGCAACGCTCAAATCACTCGAAGGTTGTCACCTTGTTCGTTTTGGTGGGCTGAAGTGACAGGCCCAAGTCACCGCAATGTACCTCCGTCGTACCGTCTGCAACCCAAACCCAGGCCCATCCTCATGCAACGTGGAACGGTCCGGCGCGCCAGGGAGAGCTTGACTTGTCCATTCCGACAATCCGTCGAGTCGGATCATCTGTTTACGAAGCAGGTTTTGTGTTTTTTGTTTCCATTGTGACGGTGATACTGTGATGTGATGTAGTTGACTACTACCAAAAACCACAAGGTGTGATGAGAAACAATAACTTTGAGAGATCAAGACAAACTCGCACTCCGAGGATGAGACACACGGCTGTATGTGGAGAAAGGGTCCTTGTGACATTAACCCAACATAATCTGCTTTAGACAAGGAACAAGGTTTCACTTCACATGCTGCGTAAAGTTCCATGTGCTCTCGAGTCTCAACGGTGATGCATTCAGCCTCCATTGCCTCCACTGTCAATCTATTATTGCTTTACTTTACAAACACCAGTTCAGTGTATAAAACACCCAACAAATCCAGAACCCCAATTCAATCCAATCCAATCCAAAGCCACACAAGACGCCTTGCATGCCCATATCAAACGCTTCCTCATCGATTCTGTACCAGGAACGTCGCAATGTCTGCAACCCATGATAGCCCATTAGATAATACCCTTAGAATCCAAAGCCACCAAACGGCGACTTGTACCACAAATAGAACCAGCTTGACCAGTAGCAAGACAGGTAGCTGTCACATCTTCTTGATCCGGTTGCTCGCGACCTTCAGTTTAGCCCCTGTGCGATCAGTGTCCTGGTCCAGTTCATCTAGTAGACGAATCTGATCTTCGACCTCTTCATGGATTCGCTCGCCCATCTCTCTTTGCCGTCGAATGACTGCAGTAAGCTGTTCAACAGCAAGATCCTGGTTTTGCATCTCCTCTTTCTGTAGCTGTAGTACTCCTTCGTTGCCCAATTCTCGTGTCTTATCAGTCTCTGGCAAAGGAGCACCCAGAACACGACCAGCAGGACGTCCTCCCTTGAGCAGCCCAGCTTTGTCGGTTGCTGAGGCCTGGCCTTGACTCAAGCCGCCTCTTCCCGAAGCTGATGTGGAATTAGGCATACTGTTGGAGAGCTTATCTAAGCCCTCGCGTTCCATGCGGGCTTGGGAAACAAGATCCCGGCGGCGCCGTAGCTCACCCTCGCCAAGTCGCTTTGATTCTTGTAACTTTCGTAGTCCATCCGCAAGTGTTGCGATCAATGTTCCACTTCGAACGAGAACCCTTTTGGCCGCTGCGCCCGCTTCCGCGGCGGCCGTTGAATTGTCATTATCAACAGCAGCATCTCGCCGCGACAGACATTGTCTGGCCTCGTGAAGATTCTGCTTCAAGTCTCGATGAATATCCAGCCATGTTCCCGGATCAGCAGCACCAGCCACGGCATTCTTGATCATGCCGCCCGCTGATATCGCCGAGTTGGTTGTGCTCGAGCTTGGTAGGTTCAGGAAGGCTCTCCAAGCTGATGTATCACGCCATCGTCGATCGGGCGATTCCGCAATCGCTCGTAGATATTTCTCGAGTCCTACCTGGCGGTCTCGAGTCAATTCGACTGAATTAACAGTCGACTTCAGCCAGTGTTTCGCTGGTAGAGGTTCTGGAGGCGGAGCGCCAACTTCTTGCGTCAGAGCCTGGTGGAGGGCATCAAAGTCCGAGTATCGCTTTTGGACAACAAATGATCGCAGAGGGAGTCGAAGTGTGATATTGTAGAGTGTGTAGGGTTTCTTGGAACCTTCATCGGAAACGCTCGTCGAAGGAATGCCGATTTCTGGCGGCGGTGCCATATTGAAGCTTAGTTGTAATGATGATACTCGGTGGTTCAGAAGGGTTCTGGCTTGGAATGAAAAGTATGAAAGAAAATGATATTGTTGTTTGCCTGTTGCGTGATTTGAGCAGCGAATGTTGATTGTGTAAACCAAGACATGAAAGACGACAAATGCGTCATGGTCCTGGCGTCTATCAAAAGAAGCTGCCTGACGTATTCGTACAGCTTATTATGCACGCCCAGGCTGTGTTTTAGTGCTGGTGGCTGACCGTCGGTGAAGGTCACGGCGCTCGGCAATTGGCGGCACTAAACTACAATTGGTTGCGCATGCGACCTGTTGCCAGAGTGATCCACAATTGAAGTACAGACCTCTGAGCCTCACATTGCAATGTGAACAAGGTCATGTGAGAACTCATGATGACCTATTATGGTGAAAGCATTGACGATGATGATTTTAGCTCTCGTCTCATTTTGCATGTTGATTTGTCCAAAGAGTTGTGTATCCTGCGAACTTGGCAGAGTGCTGTGGTTTAACAAATTGGTATTGGAGCATAATTTAAACAACCACTGTCTACGCCGCCAATGCTTGCTTGATACTCCTAAGCCATTTGTGTTCGTAGTGACCATGGCTTTTACGGTATTTTTTGTCTGAGGTACGTGAGTCATATCTGTAGCTCAAGCTAAGAGCGTTGATATTAGATTCCTGATGATCATGATTTCAAGTATAAGTCACAGGATGTTTCAATTGGCCATGGCTGTAACCCATGAGCTCTCACTGTCGTTGTCTGCTTTTACCGTAATAGCGGAATGATATACACCTCCGTGGTAATCATAACTAGAATTGAAACGTCACTCAACTGGCTACCTAACTTAGCATGAGCAGAGTTCCCTGTGACTAACTAAGAACGTACACAAGACGCCAAACATGGCCCCGAATCATGCACTTATCTTCGAAAAGCCAGCATGCTGATAAATGGTACCTAATTATAGGTGATGTGAAGGGATTTCAGGCTCTAAGCTATCTGACTCGAACATGCACTTCTAGTATCGTGTCCGAAATCGACCGCTGTAGCATAGGCTTCATAGTCCTATCCAAGTATGATGCTGCCTCTTCCATAACCTTTACAGGCAGTTCAATCAGGGTTGTCTTCTCTTACCGTCTCTAGAGTTCATGTCCCAGTATAAAATGTGAAGGTGAATCAACAACTATACCCGAGATCGAACGGTCTCAGTAGTTTCGGAGACTTTTACATCAGTAATAGTAAGAGTTGGAGGAGCAAAGAGAGAATATGGAGCTTTTACAAATGAAGGGACTGATCCCATACATAACATGGCCTGACAGGAATTTCCAGCATTTTTCGCAGAATTCCAAGTTTATATTGACACATATATCGAGTCACGCTTGTTAATCGACCAGTCTGCTGTGCTTGAGCGTATTCTTCAAATTTTGTAAACGCCCCTATAGCTCTGGCAATCTGGATTTTGGCAGAACCCTTAGGGGCAATTGTTCACCAGGCTCTCAAAGTGTGTTAATAGCATATTATCTCACAGGCTGTCAGCTTAAATGTCATTTGTGTCACACTTCAGCCCAAACAATGTATGCTTTGGGTATCTCGACGGTTTATGTACAAAGTCATCACATTACTCTAACAAGTCAACTCAGCCATGCTTATACTTCCCAAGTTTGACTTTGACTTCTATGGTCTCGGCCCGTCCCGCTCCCAATTGCTGACCACAACGTTACTCGAAACACGGCGGCACAAGCTCGAGTGTCCAACAAGATCAATTTTTACCCTCATTCTCGAGTACTCTATGCGAGTCCCAGAACAAGTACAGAGACGACCTTCGCTTCTAGAGCCAAATCTTGTCCTCCATCAGCTCAGCTCACTCCCTTCCCAAAGGTTTTGGGTCACAACTCCATATCCATGCCCTCTTTAACTCGTGCCAGAGAAACCAGTGTATCGCCCCAGCCCAAATCGTGGTCGCGTTAAGTACCCCTTTCAGCCTTAGATGTCATCAACAAGTTTAAAAGGTCTCTTGGTCATCGAGACCCTCACCCTCAGCAGGAATCTCAAATCCTTCCTCCGTTGAATAAAGGATAGTTTGGATCTGCTTTACAAGGCCATCCTCTTGTTTCTCCAGCTCCGGGTCCTCATCAACAGCCTGTTGGACAAGCAGCTCAATATCCCGCAACTTGCTGAAGTAGAAGTCTCGTTCCCTCTCCAGGCCTGTGACGGTCTCCTTCAATGTGGCATTTTCTTGCTGAAGAGCTGCAGTAGCGGGTCCAGCGGCCTTTGCAACTCGGGGTCCACCACTGGGGGTACCGCTACCCACGCGGCGAGCGGCGCCAGTGCTAGCAGCAGGTCGGGGTGCGGCGGCAGCGGGAGGCATTGAGCCACCTTTTCGGCGGGCAACGGCATCGTACTCGTGGTCGGGGAAGTTAAGATCCCAAAATCGCTTTGTCCACTGGAGGAACTCGAGGTTGTCCTGCATCTTGCACTTGATAAGTGCGGACACAGGAATAGGCTTGTCAATTTGGTGCTTGGTAAAGGTGTCTGGAGACACGTCAGCAAGTTGTTCGTTGGCAAAAATGTAAAAGAAATTACTGACTTTGCAAGACCTTGAAATTTTGAATATACAAGTATTCAGAGTTCACGTTGAACTTGACCTTGGACATGGGGACGTCCATGTAGATACTGTCAAAAACCTGGCAGAGGGCAGCACTAGAGAGGCGGTGTTAGAAGGAGTCATGATGCAGACGATGATGCGTGCTCGTGTGGTGGTTGCATAGAACAGGAATGACATTTGAGGCTCCCAGAAAGTGGTCGTGATAGCGATCGCGGGGTTGTTTGGTGTTGTTTAAAATCCCTTGCTTCGACCATGGCATGGTGCAACACGACGCAGCGATCCGTGACGAGGGGGCGGGGCAAACAAAAGATGGATGGACTCACCCAGTACCGCACTGCTCAACCTTGGTGATGTTAAGCTGAAGCAGGCTGTTCAGCCATGCAACAAGCTCTTGTCTGTAGCGTTATGGATTAGCATGTAAACAATGTTTGGAGGTAGCTGTCTTGTAAACAGCTCCAGGAGGCATCACCAACCTCGACTCGCCCATTTTGAACTGATTGTTGTAGGATGTGCTTTATTATTCGGAATCGTGAGAGCGCAAACATGCGACGTAGGAGAAGGGCGAAAGGCGTTCGTTTCTAGAGGATATCGAGTCGAGAAAAGAAAACAAACTGAACGAGATCGCAAAAGGGAAGCTAAAGAGATTGCGTTCGTCAGGTTAAGTTGGGGAGAAATTAAAAGCAACCGTCTTCGCGCTGATCCACGAAGTTGTTCATTGGTATCCTGTCGCCCAATCAACCAACCGGCCGTTGGTGGGGGGTACCCAGAGGGACCAGCACATCCGCTGTGTTATTGCTGATTGTGCTTGGTACAGAAGGTACCACCACGTACCGCAACGGTAGAACCCCTCCTACCCCCCGCTAAGTCTCCTAAAGCTTGCTCCTGGCAGTGTAGTCACGTGTTGAGCCGCCCATCGATGTTTGGGAAAGTTGCAAGCTCTCACCGCCAAAATTTTGAGAAGCGGCAGAAAAAAAAGTTCGAGATTTACTGTGAAAGGTGCCCCACTGCTTCTGTCGCGTCTGCAAATCTTGATAGAAGAGCTGTACGAGTGTCTTTAATCCGATAAGATGGCGCCCTCACAGAAGCGAAAACCCGCTCAAGACGATTTCATCTTTACAATTGACGACAATGACGACATTCCTGTCGAGGAGGAGGAAGTGATCGCCGAACCTCCTAAGAAGAAGGCCAAGACCAGCAAAAAGTCAAAGAAGTCAAAGCGTGCAGCCAGTCCTGAAGATGACGAGAAGGAGAATGACGCGGAGGGAATTTGGGGATTCAATGACGACGACGATGGCGCCATGGACTCTGAATTCGAGTTTGGCGCTGAGGAAGCTACCGACCTTGGCACAGTAGAATTCGAGGGATGGGGTTTCGATGGCGCAAAGAAAGGCATGGTTGTTGACAAGAAGGGTGTGGATCTAGATGAGATTATTCGAAGGCGTCGCGAAAAGAAGCTCGGAAAATCTGACCCCGAGGAGACTGCCGACGCAGAGGAGAACGAGGCCATGGCCGTTGATCTGGACGACGACGATGACGAGGTTCTCGCAGACGACGCTTTTGGTATGAACGTTGCTTCCGATGTTGAGGAATCTGGTGACGAGAAGGACGAGGAGGATGAGCATGGTGAGGATGAATCTGGAGCTGAAGACAAGAACGAGGATGAGGATGAGGACGAGGAAGACGATGATGACGCTGCATCAGACAATGACTCTGTCGCTACTCCCACAGGACACCCGGATGACGATGCTTCCGACGATAGCGACGATGAGGAGGACGCCGAGGAGGAAGCGAAGCGAAAGGCTTTCTTCGCCCCGGAGGAAGAGGAGGCATCTGGAAAGAAGAGTGCCTCGTCTTTCCAGGCCATGTCTCTGTCACGTCCAATTCTCCGTGGTCTTGCTACAGTAGGATTCTCCAAGCCTACGCCCATTCAGGCCAAATCAATCCCTATTGCGCTTATGGGTAAAGATCTTGTCGGTGGTGCTGTCACTGGTTCCGGAAAGACTGGTGCCTTTATTGTTCCTATTCTGGAGCGTTTGCTATACCGGCCCAAGAAGATTCCCACCACTCGCGTCGTTGTTCTTACACCCACTCGTGAATTGGCTATCCAATGTCACGCTGTCGCCACAAAGCTTGCTGCCTTTACTGATATCAAGTTCACCCTTGCTGTCGGTGGTCTGAGTCTCAAGGCCCAGGAGGTTGAGCTGAAGTTGCGCCCAGATGTTATTATTGCTACTCCTGGTCGTTTCATTGATCACATGCGAAACTCTGCCAGCTTTAACGTTGACACTATTGAGATTATGGTCCTTGATGAAGCTGATCGTATGCTTGAGGACGGTTTCGCCGACGAACTTAACGAAATTCTCACAACACTCCCCAAGTCACGACAAACTATGCTCTTCTCCGCTACCATGACATCGACTGTCGACCGTCTTATCAAGGTTGGTCTTAACAAACCTGCTAGGGTTATGGTGGATTCTCAGAAGAAGACTGTTACTACACTGGTGCAAGAATTCGTTCGCCTGCGCCCTGGCCGAGAGGAGAAGCGAATGGGCTACCTGGCACATGTCTGCAAGAACCTATACAAGGAACGAGTTATTATCTTTTTCCGACAAAAGAAGGAAGCTCATCGAGCTCGAATTATTTTTGGTTTACTTGGTCTTTCATGTGCTGAGCTTCATGGTAGCATGAACCAAACACAGGTTAGTCTTATTCTATTTCGCAGCTATGACCATTACTAACACCATATAGCGTATCTCAAGTGTTGAGGACTTCCGAGACGGCAAGGTGGCGTACCTATTAGCCACCGATCTTGCCTCCCGTGGTCTTGACATCAAGGGCGTCGATACCGTCATCAACTACGAAGCGCCTCAATCACTAGAGATCTACGTCCACAGAGTTGGCCGAACAGCTCGTGCTGGTCGCAAGGGTACTGCGTTGACATTGGCTTCTGAGGCAGACCGTAAGGTCGTCAAGGCTGCTGTGAAGGCCGGCAAAGCCCAGGGCGCCAAGATTGTCAGCCGACAGATTGAGGCTGGAGAAGTTGATGCTCTCCAAGCTCAAATCGACGAGATGGATGACGAAATTGAGGAGATCATGCAAGAAGAGAAGGAAGAGAAGCAGCTCGCCCATGTCGAGATGCAAGTCAAGAAGGGCGAGAACCTCATCCAGCATGAGGCTGAGATCAAGGGACGACCTAGGCGAACATGGTTCGAGTCTGAACACGACAAGAAGCAGTCCAAACAAGCCGGCAAAGATGAGCTTAATGGCATGAGAGAGGCGATGAAGAAGAAGACGGGCAAGCTAAGCAACAAGGATAAGAAGCGTCTTGACGCAAAGCAACTACGTGCCGAGGGTGGCGGAGAGTGGAGAAAGGGCAAGTCATCAGAGGCTGATATGAAGGCCCGACATAAGGAACAGGCCAAATCAAGGGCCAAGGCCCGGGCAAGCAAGGAGGGAGGCAAGGATGCCGTCCCCAGCAAACCCAAGGGAAAGGGAAGAGCCGGCGGTAAGAGGAGATGAGCTAAAAGTTTAGAGTTTATTGGCAGCGATGTATAGGTAGATTCAGGTTAATTATATCCATGACCATACACAATCCGTCCTTCGTCCGTCTCTTTGGAGGAGAATCTAACCTGATTCGGCGTTTTGTGAGGAATGTCGCAATAAGGTTTGAAAGGACTAGACGTGCCTGCTGATCTATGCAACCCTGATCGGCAATCTGGCGTTTACATGGCGCTAAGTGCTTGACGAATCCGCCCAACACTTTCACTTCTGAGGGCCGTGCATTGCAAAGTATCACAAGTTATTGGTCAAGAAGGTTCACCAGGAAAATCACTATATTAAGTATCAAGGAGTGTGTAATCGCTCGCTATACTGCTAGCACCATTGCTTTTGTCGTAAGAAGCACGCTAGATTTCGATTCATCATTTGTAAAAGAAAGTCCTCAATTTCATCTGTAAACCGGTTCCAAACTTAGAGATTAAGGGGAGAGATGCCGAGGGACGCCACGAGCTCACTCTGGACTCTGATGAGGTTGACAATGGCATTGTCTAGACCAGTGATAGTAGCAGAGCCGCCAATACTCGCAGCTCGCACTGCAGCCGCGAAGAGGAGGACAGGGCTAATAAAGGGGTTCAGGACAGCCTTGGCAGCATTGATCTCAGACTGGAACGTAGCTCGCAGAGCAGGAGTCAAGTCTGTGACGGTGACCGTGACCGTGGCACCGATGTTCTCAACGATGTCGATAACAACGAGGATAGAGGCAGCGAGTGTAGCGATCTGCTGGTTGGTGAGACCAATGGCTTGGGCCGCAACACCACCAGCAGCTCCGGTAGTGACGCTGACAATCGTGGTTGTGGAATTGGCTAGGCCTTGGGCGATGGCTTGGTAGTTGGCCTTGAGGAGGGCTTGAGCCTGTACGATGACCTGGGCATCTACGTTGTTCTTGATAAGAAGAACATTGCCATCTGCAATGATTTGTTAGTGTGGTAAAGGCCGAAATGTTTTAGAGAAGTGGCTTACTGATCTCGTTGAGAGTTACCAGTGAGGAGCTAGATACGGTGTCGACTGAAGACTTGATAGTTCCTGTGACGGTTTGTTGCCGACGGAAAGGAGAGGCCGTGGCGAAGGAAGCAAGAGTGAGAAGGTTGAGGAACTTCATGTTGGGTATGGTAGTAAAGTGATCAAGGCAAGTCTTGAGTGTGGGATGAGTTGTTGAGTTGTGAGTGAAGTGACGATGATGGTGATGTTTCTGTGCGCCAGACCAAGCAAGTTATATAGACTTCACTTCAACACCAAGTCTAAAGTCGTCAAGCAACTCGCCACCTCGATCTCAACATCCAACATCCGCAGCTTATCGAGTCCAAGCTAACAGATTGTGGGCAACCCTCCCGAGCATCATTCCAAAGCCCAGACATGCATCTCGGCTCTAGACTGGACCCCATTCCAGCGCCTCAGAGTCAACTTTGACAGTTTCCTCCGAAGGCTAGACCCAGTGCAGTCTCGGATCACGCCGCTGCCGCCGGGCCGTTATTAGGGGGCGATTGTTCAGGAGAGGGGATTCGCATGCGGTCCTACCCTTTTAAAAGAAACATACATGTAAGTAAGAGACAACGTGACGTCTGGAACGGCCGATCGTGCCTTGGCTCTTTCGAGTTGGTTGGGAGGCGGCCATTGAGAGGGGAGGGATTTGTCCATGCTTGAGACAACGGTGATAGTCGGGAATTTTTTGATCGAGAGGAAGACTAGTTGACTTAGACTTGAGTGCCTGAGTTTGGGAAAGCTTATTACAGAAGTGCTCCGGCACTATCTTAGTTCCTGGGGTTAGTCCAAGATGGCACGTCTTTGGCTCCCGCACTTAGTGTCTATATGCAGAGAAACAGCTTAGACTGAACTCATGATTTCTCATACCAGCACTCCGATTCTAAGCATACGTTCAGCCGCCTCGATCTAAGACCTCAGCTCTCCGCTTCGTGTCTCGGAGCAAAGACGTTAGGCTATGTTCTTCCAGCCACTTAGCTAATAAGCACAACGACCCCCCATGGTCTCGAAACTTGAAGCACCTATGTAATCTTGGCGCTGCACAAGATCGCAAATCGGAGATCTAGATTGTGATTACTGCTGCAGTTTTAGATATGTGATGAACACCCCGTAGAAGCAAGGGTTGAAGAACCAGTCGGCTTCCGAGACGTTGTGTGGATTGTCTGTGTGTCTGAGACAACCGTCACTTTTCCGTTATCTGACAACGGAAAATATTACGGAGCTATCCATTGTCTCACATAAAAGCCATTTTCGCGGTGTATTCACTGCTTGTGGAATATGCTGCATCCCAGATCTGGACCAGAATAACTACAGACTTACGGCGCAGTGTGTTCAAGGCCACGAATGTAAACTCTGATTTACAGCATCTTGATCATATCTGAGACAATTCTCTCACTCCAACAGATCTTCTGAAAGTTAAATCTGAGCAGTAAGATTCCAGAGCCTTGTTTGAGGGTGTTGAGGCTTTGTCTGGTGATCGATGATGGGCGAGATCGAGATGAGATTGGGCTTTCAGGCTTCACACATACATGTCGGGTGCATATGCAACACGTGAAGATCCGTAAAGGAGATACGGATAGACAACACCCCTTTTGGAGAGAGCACAACTTGCGAACTGTAGGCCCACTGCAGAGACATAGTTCCTATTCGGTAGTGACCCGAAGCTTGAGGTCTGGCGCTCGTGACTCGTCCAGTCTACGTAGCCCGAGCTTCAGTAACATTTATACGATAGAGATTTATAATTCGTCTTACTATTGTCGCGTAGAGTTGGGCGGAGTTCGTGTCTTGATGATACATATCGGCTTGGCCTAGACCAAGAGCTGAACTGCGTGTTGACATACTTGCTCACTCCAAGTTAATCTAATCCCTCAGCTGTAACATTCTCAAACATACTTCTTATTCATTGATTGCATAATTTGACAGGTACTGTTTATCTGGATCGGGCTGAACCTCCGCAAGAGACCTACAGGTAGCCTTCAAGCCGCAACTTCAACATATCTAGTTAATCTACGAGGAGCTAAGCATGAATCAATAAAATGCATTTGAGTGACAATTCAAATTCTCTGTATGATCTGCCAAGAAAAATTGTATCCGTGTTATCTCTCCTTGCGTCAAGCTGAGCATGTGTGCATATTAAAGGGGTGAGCTTATTTTTCAGCCGTCTCAGAGTATACACACCATAAGCTCGATCAACTCTATGAACAGTCTCGATGTCAGTTTGTCTCCATACCTAGCAACTATAGTCTCCTGAGTCCGTTATCCTACAACTTCTTAATCGCCGACTGGCATTCCGATAGCTTGAATAAGCTCCTGTCCCGTAGATCCAGGTCTTGAACCTAAAACCCATATTACAGTGAGATCGAGGTCTCCATCACATTCTCAGCGGTCAGCTAAGCCTCTCTTTGGTTGATGGGCTTGCTTGAAATCTTGTTGTTCAGCTGATGAGTGTTTGAGACAGGTGTGGGATCAACTACTCTCAACAGTAAAGAGGCGTTGATCACTCTCCGCCATTTGGATATGGTGGCGGATAAGAATCTTGGTTTACTGGGCATGTCTACTTCTGATCGTAGACGGCCCCGATTGCGCCAGTTCGCTGCCTCTGAAGTTGCCTATCTATGGCGACAGTCGTGTTCAGGAAGGGCGTCTTGTTTCAGTCCCCTTAGCACGATGGGTAAAGATTCTCGATAGCCATTTAAGACATGGCTGGGCTTTTGTTGTAACGTGACATGAGCCACCATCACTCATGACCCTATCGAGGTTTGAGATATCTTTAGAGATCACTAAGCACGATTCGATTGAAGACATATGACGATGTAATATGGCGCAGGGGTCACAAAAGAATATGGAAGAAGAAACAAGAAAAGGACACATGATGCAATGCCCTTTGTCACGATGATATGGATCCTTTGATCAAGTCAATTATCTTCAATTTTTGACTAACTCCTCAAGATGGCAAAGCTTTTCAGCACCCGCGCCCCCTCATTCATACGAACAACATGAACTAACTGTACAAGCATGCCAAGCGTTTCGCGGCAAATCGAGAGGCAAGCCCCCTTTTCAATTTTGTTTCTTTTTCTTTTCTCGTTTTCATTCGCTTTACATGTCATTTGCCTTCTCTTCCAGAATAGACACTACACTAGGGGTCTCTTGAGGAGCAGAAGCAGCGGTGGGCTTCTGAACGGGGCTGGGGGGTCTGCTGGTGACGAACTGCATGTCATGTTAGTCGTGATTATACTGATTGAGGTTGCTCAAGACTTACGTTGCTGGCTGCGCTCAGGAGAGCGATCAGAGAACTCTGTACCACATCCTCGTGGATACCAACACCCCATACTGACTGCTTGCTACCAACGGGCTTGCACTCGATGTATGAGGCAGCCTTGACACCACGTCCCTCACCAATGGCGTGCTCCTTGTAGTCATTGACATCAAACTCGATGTTAAGCTCCTTGAGGGCAGAAACCATGCTGGAAATAGGTCCGTTACCACGACCACGCAGCTTCAGCTCCTTGCCATTTACCAGCAGGACACCCTCAAAGATACGAATGAAGTCCTTGGTGTCTTGGGTCCTGCCGTGGGCTGTGGGGGCAGGAGATCGCGATCGGTCAGGGGTGATGCTGTAGTCTACTAGGCTGAAATGAGGGTTGTTGTTGAGGAAGTATGTGTTCTCAAACAGAGAGGTGATCTCGTTGGCCAGCAGCTCGCGTCCGACCTCCTCGCTCTTCTTCTGGACGACCTTGGAGAAGGCGACTTGTAGGCCACGGGGGAGATCAAGCTGGAGCTTGGTGTGCACAATGAAAGCGCTTCCTCCCTTTCCAGACTGAGAATTGACACGGATGATGGCCTCGTAGTTGCGGCCGATATCTCGGGGGTCCAGGGGCAGGTAGGGCATGCCGTTCCAGGGGTCCTCGTGTCCCAGGCCCTTGGCCTTGCGATCCTGGAATCCCTTCTTGATAGCATCCTGATGGCTGCCGGAGAAAGCAGCGCATACCAAGCTGCCACCGTAAGGGGCACGCTGGTGCACGGGGATTTTGGTGCAAGACTCGACCATGTCGATAACTGAGTTCAGGTCGGAGAAGTCGATGTTAGGACTGACACCTTGTGTGTACAGGTTGAGGGCCAGAGTGACGAGATCGACATTTCCAGTTCGCTCGCCGTTACCGAACAGACAGCCCTCTACTCGATCAGCGCCGGCCATTTGAGCAAGCTCAGCAGCAGCAATACTGCATCCACGGTCGTTGTGGGGATGCAGAGAAATACAAACATTCTGTCTGTCGCCAATGTTGTTGCAGAAGTATTCGATCAGGTCGGCGTAGACATTGGGTGTCGCCAGCTCTACTGTGGCGGGAAGGTTCAGGATAATCTGGTCGCCCTTGGTCGCGTCAGGTCCCCAAGCAGCCTTGACAGCCTGGCAGACTCTCACAGCATAGTCAGGGTCTGTGTCTGAGAAGCACTCGGGGGAGAACTCGAACTGCCAGTTGGTGCCAGAAGCCTCGGGGTTATCCTTTGTCAGGGATCTGACGAGCTTGGTGCATTCCACAGCGAGCTCGAGGGTCTGCTCCTCAGTGTAGCCAAAAACTACTTGACGGAAGCATGCGCTTGTAGCAAGGTAGATGTGAATGATGGCGTTCTTGGCACCGCGGACAGACTCGACAGTTCTACGAATGAGGTCGGGTCGGCAGGGGGACAGGACTTGTAGGAAGACATCGTCGGGGACAGCTCCTGGGGTCTGGATCAGGCGCTGGGTGAAGTCGAAGTCGGTTTGGGAGGCAGAGGGGAAAGAGACCTCGATCTCCTTGTAGCCTAGATCGCAGAGCATCTTGAAGTATCGCCACTTCTCCTCGCCGTTCTATCATGGCAGATCAGTTTCGTGTCGCAATTGGGCGCGCGAATGGAGAGAACGTACCATGGGATCGGGCAGACTCTGGTTACCATCACGCAGACAGCTTCTTAAAGGGAGTTAGTGTTATTCAGGCCTCATGGTTGTCAATTGGTGACGTACGAAAGCCATCGAGGAGCCTTTTCAATGGTCTTGTCGGGCCATGTTCGATTTGGCAGTTTAGGAGCCTAAGCACGTTAACTACAAGGCCACCTGAGGTTGATCGAAAACAAAACTCACCTTGAACGGCTTGTACTTCTTCCAGGGTTCCTTGAGCCTTGGTAAGGAAAAAGTTAGTATCATGGCATGTTTGATAGGGCCGATATCGCAACTTACATAGTCATCTTGGCAATGGGACGTTGAAGAGCAACTTGATCTCAATTCCAAGCAGATTGTGTCTGTCAAAATATGAGGAAGAAGAGGCAGAGGCACGAATACAAATAGTTCCAGAGAATGAGACGTCAAAAAAAAAGATTGAGTCAGTCAAAGTCAAAAAGTTTGAGTCACGGTAGTGGAGGCGGGGTAGTACGGAGTTACAGTAGATTTGTTGGAGGCGCGCCCTGAGGTGGGAGGTTACGGCGAGTGGGAGACAAGGTAATTGACATTTTTGGAGGGGCATTCCCTTGTGAGATGATTCAATTGCTCTGCAGCTCTGCTTGCTTTTCTGCTTGTACCTCGATTGCCCGCTGTTATCCGAATCCGGAGTCGGAGGAGGACCCTAGTAAAAGTTTACTAGTGAGGACTGGAGAAGAGTTATCCTTGTCAATTTATCGAGTGTATACCTGATTATTGGTATCTAGGTAATAATGATATGATAGTATCTATAGGTTGAATTCATCGGACATTTCTTCAAGTTGAGAGATCTGTGAGGTAAATAGTTTGGTCAACCAGTTCACCACAAAGACTAACTAAGCTTGCTTGAACGACTATTCTTTTTACTGACACTCAGAAGCAATTCTCATCGCATTCTACATCAAATCAATCGCTATGAATAACTTGATAATTATGTCAAGCTCGCACCGATCAACGGCATCGGCCTCAAGAATACCGGCCGGTATCTACAGTACCTCTTTTCTCGGAGGTCAAAACTGGATCTCGGCATATTATGGACACCTCCGATTTTATCACGGGAGCCCAGCGGTCTCTCTACTAACCTACTGCAACTACCTAGGTACGTACCCACAGCAGCAGGTTCCATCAAATAAATGGTCATGGCTGATGACGTAAGGTTTGATCGACACAAAAGAACTGCAACTGAGCTTACTGTAGTGCAGTAGACCTTGCCAGGCCTAGACTAGACTAGGGTCACGAGCTACACTGTCTCTCTCTCTCTGTCTCGGTAGCTATCTACGAGCAGCAAACTGTCTTCAAATACACTGACACTCGCCCGAATCATGTGCTACCGTCATCATCTCCGTCGCTAACTGACAGCCCTGCCAGTGTTAGTGTCAGGCTGAGCAACCCCCATCAGAAGACTCAGCCGCCTGAGATCTGTCCCTACCTCCAATAAATACCCCAACTTTTCTGTCAGCCGCCATCGCATCCCCGAGGGAGCATCGTCTGACTTCAGTATAGTCCAATTTGTATAAAAAGTCGGCAAGCTGGCACCGTTCAGATTCTTCGGCCCCTATCGCCCTCATCCGCGTCACAAGCAGAGCCTCGCTCACTTCCTGTTTCCTCGCGCCGTAAGAGACCGATACCGTGAACGACTACTCAACTTCCACCTCAACACTCTTCCGCTTCTCAAGCACAGGTTCCAGTCCCGAGTTTACCGATACATTCTTGAGCGCCAACGGAGGCGCGCGGATCAGTCGCGCATTTTGGATATCGTGAAGCGGCAAGGTAGACAGCTCTGGCTAGGATCACAAGCGAATCGCCCTGTCAAGCATGCAAGGACCCGATCCAAGGGTTCAGTGGCGCACAAAACGCCCCAGAAAGTAGGTGTCATGATGGGATATGGCTCCAACCGGGCTACGAGCCCTGGTGATGGTGAGAGGGGATATAGGAGGAAGCGCTTGGCAGCTATGGCAGGGAATTTGTACAGAAGCGGCCAAGCCGCAGTGACCGAGATCAAGGAATCGTATGCCCAGACCAGGGCAGGACCTGCGGCGTCAGGACATGAGAACCACGGACGGATACACATCCCCGGCGCATTTCCAGATGTTGCGATCACTGTAAAAGGCGATTGCCAGATGGTCCTATTTCCGTCGTATGCGAAACAGCACACGAAACGTGATTGGGGCGAGATGGCGATGCATGACTCGGATGCGCAACATGGAAGCATCAGGGACGAAGGCTTTTGGCGACAGGAATGGGAACGGAACGAAGATGAAAGAGCAATCATTGATGTTGACGTCCGAGGCTGGATCTATACGCCTCACAGTGGTCCGATGACGAGGAGAAACAGAGTTCTCATCGGCCTGGCGCGGCAGCTCAGTGGTATCCCTGCGCCCAGGGCAGACCAAACATACAATCCAGAGACTGGACTTCCACGTACACATCATCAAATACACGAAGAGCAGAAAGAGCAGGAGAAGATCAACTCTGAAGCTCGGCGCATTGAAAGAGTAGGACAGCGGGAGAAGCAGGTTGCGTACCAGGGAGGCTTCAGTGAGAAGACGCCCGATAACGACGACCCTCTCACGGACAGCTTTTACTATCCTTCTCGTCAGGGCAACCAATCTCCAGATTCTGCGCCTTCTAGCCCGACCATGCCAGCCAAAACTATGACATCCAATACCACTACCAGCGAGATGAGCGAGAGTGATCTCATTCTAGCCAATGCCAATCTAATGGCTCGAATTGCCCCTTTCATGACAAACCCTTCTGTCGCTCTACCAGTCACTTTCTTCTTTTACAACAGCGAGAAATCTCAGTCAAAGACCGTCATGACCAACGATGCGGGCCATTTCGTCATTCGTGCTGCTCTCGACTTTATCCCGACTCATGTTAGAGTTTTGGCGGATGAGGACCTGTCGGCTATCCAAGAGATCAAAGTCATTGAACCATATGGAGTCAGTCTCATCAGCGACATTGACGATACAGTCAAGAAGTCCAATATTTCTGCGGGTGCCAAAGAGATCTTTCGCAACACTTTCATCCGTGATCTGGGTGAGCTCTCTGTTGAAGGTGTTAAGGAATGGTATAATCGTATGGCTGATATGGGCGTGAGCATTCATTACTGCTCCAACAGTCCGTGGCAACTCTTCCCAGTCCTGGCCAGTTTCTTCAAGATGCACGGCCTGCCGCCAGGATCGCTTCATCTAAAGCAATACAGCGGCATGCTGCAGGGCATTTTTGAGCCAGTGGCAGAAAGAAAGCGGTCTACACTTACTCGTCTACTGAGAGACTTTCCTGAGAGGATGTTCATTCTTGTGGGAGACAGTGGAGAGGCTGATTTGGAGGTTTACACGGAGCTTGCCCTTGCGAACCCAGGACGGATCCTTGCTGTCTTCATTCGAGATGTCACAACACCTGAAGAGACAGCCTTCTTCAGCTCCAACTCAGGATATGACTTTGGTCGACCAAAGACCCCAGCTACTTCTAGCAACGCTTCAAGAAATGTTTCGAGGAATCCTTCATACCAGAATCTGGGGCCTGGTGGATATCGGGGAGAAAACAAACCACCCACAGGCCCGACTATGGGAACTCTGATCGACTTCTCAGATGAGCCAGGAGAGACCAAGATCGACCGTAATGTGGCTCTCTCTCAAGTTCGAAATGCCAGTGCCAACTCCAAGAGTGCCAGTACGACTGATCTACTGGGCGGACGTAAGCCACCTCCGCCCAGACCGGCAAAACCGGTTGCGTTGAGGAGTGCCAAGTCGATCACCGAGCTGAACAAGGGTCTCAGCAGGCAGAATTCTGATGAGATACCTCCACCACCTCCGCCTAGAAGACCAGCGATGCAGGTTCGAGAACCGTCGGTTCCTCATCCCCTGAAGCAGATTTACAACTCCTCGCAGCAGAGCTCGGGCAGCAGCAATGGCGGTTTCAAAATCCCAGCGCGGTCTAATTCAGGAGATCGTCCTCCTCCACCTCCACCACGACGACGCGGTACACCCTCAAGCATCGCCGAGTCAAACCAAAACCCACGTCTTCCACCACGGCCAACTCAGAGTATGGCCAATCTAGACGTAGACTACGATCCGCTCCCACCACCATCATCAAACCCCCCTCCGTCATTTGGTTCAGTAAGATCAGGTTATCAGTCAGACGGCGGCAACACATCAACAGCAGGCTCGCCGACACTGGGTCCACAAGCAGTAAACAAGAAGTTGGAATTATGGAGGAGGAGATTAGCACGAGCACACGAACAGCTAGACGGGCTAGGTGTGGCCCTATATACATGGCGACGAGGAAACGATGTCATTGCAGAAGCAGAGGGAATAGTAAAAAGAGCCCTCGCAGATATGGAGAGAAAGAGAAGGATGAGATAACAGCGACTCGACTCTATATACCAAGCATCATTAACTTATACTCTGTATACTAGACTAGCGTTAACATAGACGAGGGAATGGGCTAGGCAAGCTAAGGATATCCACAACACCACGGAAGCATCCACAACCAGGATTAGACAGCGCCATCACTATCCAATCAGCTAAGGCGCAGTGGCAGAGTGGTCTAATGCGATAGACTAGAAATCTATTCTCTTCGGAGGCGTCTGTTCGAATCAGGCCTGCGTCGATTGGTTCATCTTTTGTTCCTTTGATATACAGGATTTCCTTTTTGTTCAAGTACCCATGTTTCTTCTTATGTGTTTTGTCACTTAAAAGGGAAGCAGGAAAATTTTGAACCTCTATTCTAACTGGCAAAACTACTTAGGTGAATAATATAACTTAACAAGTCTTCAGACTAGTTATGTTTAGCACACTTCTCCAATATTAGGAGTCCTCTTGCTTCCAGAGGCCGCTTGAACAGTTTAATCCAATTGCAGGAGCTCATACAAGTAGTCATTCATGCATTTAATGCTTCTCCCTGTTCGCAAAGTTTCAAATCAAGTAGTAGACACTCTCCAGATATCCCAGACGAGACGGGTTTTTTATGAAAGCAAATAGATAATGGCCATAGGCCAATGAGTCCAATTGTCTACTATATTCGTTTCTAGATGAATCCCAACTCCAACTCCGCTTCATCACGTTGCTTGTCGTAATTATCATCGAGGGTTCATATCACCTGCCAGATTCATATGCATGATGGCTTCAGCTGTCCAGTCCTCCTCGCTCTTTTCTCCCTTGTTTTGCTGCTGCCAAAAGCTCACCTCCTCACGTCCGTCCACGCCTGGTAGCCGAATCTGGGGCGGCGCTTGACCGTTCCCTGGAACGGGCTCAGGAGGTTGTGCCTGCCCAGGAACAGGGCGTCTGTGAACGGGGCCCTGCCCATGCTCTGTGCCCTTATACCGTGAGAAGTCGGGGATGTCGAATCCTTGATCCGGTTGATGAGAAAGGCTCAGCTGTGTTGGTGGTCCAGAGCCTGCAGATTGGGGCGGGTGCTCAAACTGTGCCTGCTGAAACCCTGTCGGTGTCTCTTGGCCATCTGGGAGCTCAGAGAGCATCGTCTGTGTTGGCTCATACTCATGGCGAGGAGTTGCCTGGTCATATTCCTCCTGCTCCAAGATCTGAGGAGCTGGCTCGACATTTCTCAAGCTGGAAGACCCTGGTGCTGCACCGCCTCCGCTTCGTACGCTGACCATGGATGCCCTAGCCTGGTCCATAACGTCACCTGCAGTAGATTCAGCATCCATATCGCGGATGGAGAACTGTGCGAGGGTTCTAAGCTTTCGGCTAACCCAGCCACCAAGAATCTTGCCGCGTTGCTTCTCGCCCAGTCGAGATCGTGGGAAGTCTCCCTTGTTCACAAAAGCGACAATATCAACAATGATCTGATGCTCGTTGAGAATGGCATTGACGATAACAGGGACAATTGATGCCAAGTACGGCTTGCGGTTGACTTCAACGAGGACAACTACCAGACCACCAGCTTGGAATACAGCACTGTGTTCCTGTTAGAAGGTTGTTTCATTGTTAAGAGCTTTATAACTTACCAGCCATTCTGCACAATATTTCTGTGGCATCGCTCCACGGAGTTCTCGATATCCATCGGGAAATGGCTCAAACCGTTGATCTCGAAAGTCTCACCAATGTTTCCGAGAACGAACAGTACCTGCATATCTACAAGAGCACCGTTGGGGCCAATTGGTCGGCTAACATTGTGAAGGAATCCCAAGTCGCCTGTACGGATGTACTGAATATTCGGGTCTCCATCAACAGCTCGGCCGTCGAAGCGCTCCGCATCAAAAGCATCCTTAGAACCGTAAAAGGATTTGACACAGGCTTCGGAGTCAACCCAGATCTCGCCATACTCGCCATCGAGACAGTGGAGTCTACTCTCAGGGTTGATGATGGCGATTTGTGTCGACACAGGAACCATACCACTGTCCTGTACCAGCAAGGCAAGAGGATCTGATTCAGGGTCCACGGGAATAACCAGGCCACGACGAAGGGCTTGTGTATCAAGCCACAGTTCGATAGGCTCAATGCACATATACGATCGCGATGCAACCATGGGGTTCAGAACATGCGAATACACCGTGTTAATGGCGGTTCTGTCCAGACCAGCTCCGGCAAAATGAAGTCTGACCTTTTGGAAGACATCAACTCTTGGTCGGCTCTCCGCAGTGATCATCATATTCTTGAGTTCGTGCAGCGTGAAACCCTTGGCTTGCATAGCAGCCATGGCATGGTCAAGCATCTGCGGTGTCGCATAAGTATCCTTAATCTTATATCTGGACAATGTGACAAAGAGAGACATGGGGTTAGCTGCGAATTCCACTGGTGATAAGAGGTATGTGGGTGTTCCGATGTAGATGCCCATCAAGGCTGTATGGATGAAACCGAGACCAGTCGAGCTTCGTACACATCCGAGCACAGGTCTTGAACTGGTCATTTGGCATGTTTCCTTCTGGACCTTGCACATCCCCATGATTGTATCATGGCCAAGCTGAACTGAAATACGACGTTGGTCAGGAGTCCAGTATGTCCAAACAATGACAGGATAGCCCGGTCGAATCCAGGCTGGGTCAATGGTGAATCTCAAATCCCGTAGTCCACTGCTCTGCTTCGGTGGCTTGGTTGTGTTGTAGATCGCAGGACTGGTGATCTTCAGAACCTGCGCTGATTGCTTGATGTGGCTGGCCACAGGCTTGACCTTGATAAGATGGTCCACCTCGGAGTTGACCAACACAGCCTTGACGTTGTAATCCGCCACGATATGGAGGAATGCAGGAACATCCTCATTCAGTCGGTTCTGGTCGAGGGGTGCAATGGGGATTATGATGGCGCCCAAGCAGATACAAGCATGGATGGCAAAAACAAACTCCTCTGAATGTGTATACATGAGGATGATATGGTCTCCAGGTCTCACCTTGACCTTGTTCTTCAGATACATAGCAACGGAGGCAACTTTCGTATCAAACTTCTTCCATGTAACGCCCTTACCTTCTCGACCTCTACCGTCAATTGTGCAGTAGGCCAATTCTTCTGGCTGGCGGGCTACACGCCATTGAATGAGGTCAGAGATACAGGAGAAGTTGTTCAATGGAGTGGATGTCCGGTCGTCAATAACCACTTCTCTTCTATCAACACCCGAGTATTGCTTGTCTGCTGGCAACAGGAACTCGGCTCGCGAATCTGAGGCCAATGGTGACCAAATACCACCCATGGGGTCCACGCCAATAGGAAGGTTAAGAACTGCATGTTCCACGCCAAACTTGACGTGCACGCAGGGAAGGTTGCCGAGATCAAATTCTCGGCGACAGAGCATGTTTCCAATTTCGCGTCGTCCATTCTTGACAACTCGTGGTAACGTATTCGGTGCTGTGATCATAACGCAGTACAGTCTAAGATGATGCTCTGTAACGAGAACCTCCATACAACGCTCGGCCAACGACTCCAGGAGGGCAGTATCCGGTTGTCGAGGAGGCCCTCCGGAGGTCAACGGTGCCGTTGAGGCGGCTGCCGATTCCAATACCACAACTGGCAGGTGTTCATCGTTGACAAACACGTCAAATGCTGAACAGTCGTAGATTTTTGGTACATTCTTGACTATGCTCACAACGATGTGTTGAACAAAGAAATAGCGGTATTCGGCCAGTTCGTGCCCATGCTCAACCCACTCAACCTTTTGTCGAATGCGGTCTTCGTAGAGGCCTAGAACAAAGATTTTACCCTCAATAACGGTACCCAACAGGCCCGTTCGAAGGAACTCGGGCTCTACTGGCTGGGGCGTTGGGTCACCTGGGTCGAACTTGTAAGGGCGGGCGTGGAAAATGAGCTCAGTGTTCTTTGGCTGTGCCCAGAAACCACCAGATAGAGAGGGAGAATCTACCCAGATCTCACCCACAGAGTGGGGTGAAGCCAGTAAACCTGTTTCAGGGTCGACCACAGAGAGTGTGGCATCTGGTATGGGATATCCAAAGGCACCAACTCGAACCAATCTTGGATCTTCCGTCAAGCTCTTACGGGCCTCGTTCCCAATGGCCACAACCACAACTTCGTTTGTTTTTAGAGCCTCGCGGTCCAAAAGAACCTCTCCAAGCTCGTTCTTTGCTCTTTCTTCCGTTGTGGTCGTGCCTCCACCACTCAGAAGGCTGCCAAAGCCATTGGAAATTGTAGGCTTCTCGGTTTCTTCCTTCTCTTCGCCATCTGAATCTGTTTCGTCTTCTAAATCGAGCTTTAAAGGACAGCCCATGCGTTCTTCTCCTCCCAACCAATCACGCACACTAATAACCATACCTCCATGCTCGGGGAGACAGAGCATAGGAGCAACAACCTCGCGAGCACGAGGGTTTCTTAATGGTCTTAGCCATCGATCAGCGAGAACTTCATGAAACTGACTGTCTACTGTCAGAGTATCGATCAAGCAGAGTTTGATCATCTGGAAATTTGGTTCCATTCCCTTCTTGAAATTTCGGGTTATCAATGGCTCTTGCTGGTAATTATAGGCGGCTCGTTTCAGGCCAGGGTAATCTGCGATCATGATGGTCGATTTGTACTTTGTAAGGAGATGGGCGTAGAGTCCAGGAACATCGACGGCTTTGTTGTCGAACCAAACAGTAGTATGGCCACCATACACCGTCAGCAGCACGCTCAGAATCATGCCGATACCCTGACGAGGGTCAAGATATGAGACCAGGATCTCGCTACTTGCGCCACCACCAATCAGTCGGCCGTTCTTATCCCGCAGAGACGGATTGAAAGTATCTCCTGGGCCATTGCCTGGAATTGTAGAGATAATGGCGCTAAGACAAGCCATTTGATGCATGATGGTTCGGTGACTGAGAACAACACCTCTCAAATCTCCGGTTGGTGCTCTCGAAAACTCGATGTAAGCCAGATCGGGAACGACCAAGGGTGGGACGTCATCTTTCTTCTTAGGGTGATAACTGCCGAACTCGTTCGTTTTCCACCATTCGACACCCTTTGGCCATGTCAACTTTTGAGTTGTGATATCTCGCTGGAAGGCTTTGAGGTTGTTGTCGGTGGTGAGAGCCAGATGGGCTTGTGTTGTGGTAAGAATGTGGTTCAGGCGTTGGTAGTCCTGTAAGTCATTAATGGGCACAGCAACAACTCCAGCGATGAAGCATCCCAGCAAGGCGATTGCAAAGTCAATGACTTCAGAATCGCGATAGATAAGCGCAACTCGGTCGCCACGGTATAAAGAGCTCTTGTCTCTGATGACTTGCGCCACCTTCTCGGCTCTGGACGCCAGCTTGTCCCACGTAATTGATGCTATCTCCTTGCCCTTGCTGTCCAACACCCAATAGGCTGGTTTCTTGGCGATCGTTCGGCCTCTATGTCGAAGCACAGCTGCGATGTTGTCGAACTTTGACATTGGCGTTGAATCGTCATGAGGATCTTGAATAGCGAAGGGAACCTCGCGGGGTTCTAGTGGCAGTTGATATTCGAGGGCCTCGGGAGGCGGGAGATCGTTGGTTGTGAGCATCGGCGGCGCCATGGCGGCGGTAGGAGAAAAGGCATCGCTGGAAGAGTAGCGCTGCTGAGGTCCTCCATACTCCACAGTTTGACCCTGATCATAATGCTGCTGTCCCGCAAAGTCCGAGAAATACCCTTGCGAATCGAGTAGCGTGGTGGTTCGTCCATCAGGTTGCTGGTGCGGTGGTTGTTGATACTGTTGCTGCTGTTGGTACTGCTGATCAGGGTATGCGCCTTGCTGCTCTGGTCTGAAAGCATAGTCCCCAGACCTCATAGTAGCTGTTCGGGTTTCAGGCTCAACGACATGCGAGGGGGAAAAGAAGAGAGAGTCTCGGTGGGCAGCCGTCGATCCCGCAGCCATGGGACCCCCCGGCCGCAAAAGCGAGGCCGGTTCCTGCTCTGGAGGTCTCGGTGGTTCTGAAGACGGGGCATAGCCAGAATGTGGTCGGTATATAGGTGAGTCTGGTGTATCAGGGATCGGGCCGCTGCTGGCACCAAGAGAGGCATATGCGGCGGCGCGGTGACCATCGCCTGATGGATGGGCCGAGTCATCGGGAGAGTGTATGCGTAGGCCAGACTGAGGTTCGGCGAGAGCAGCAACTTGAGGTGGAGGGGAGCCGAGGAATTGAGAGAAGAGCTGAGTTCGTCGCTTCTGGTAGCTTTGGGCGCGTTAGTTGGGACGGTAAAGGTTAATATCTGAGTCGCAGATTTACTTGCCCCTTCTGTGTAATATCACCTTCCTACAGAGAACTCAAAGTTAGCCATGATATATCCATAGGATGGCTTTTAATCGCATGCGACAGCGATAAATGGCCTTGAAACCAGCTCCAATGGCGTGTCAAAGCGCCCAGGCCAATAATTGGAACAGAGCTAGGCATTTGAACAATCAAGTGGCAATTTACATACCTCAAGCTCGCGATCCAACTCTTCAAGGCGTTCTTGAAGCTCTGGATTGACTTCAGCCATGATGGCGGTGGGCGATGTGGCCGCTGTAAGGATGAAGTTTGGTGGGTTTATTTGAGGTTAGCCACGGACCTGAGTCTCGCAGGTCCAGAGCCAGTCAGTCCAGAGTCTCGTGACGTAGCGTAGTCTCAACACAAGCCTTGGAGGGCGGACAAGAGATTGCTCTTATTGGTTCTCTGACAGAACCCGTTGAATCAAAGGGCGGGGTGCCCCTGGACTATTTTGGATGTATCGCCATTCTAACCAGTTTTTTTAGCTGAGAATACGGTCCCTTGCGGGTTCATCCTCCCGCTACCCCTCCTCTCTTGCAGCTTCAAGCATATGTTGGCCGCTAAATTTAGTGGCTGGTCGCTGTTTTAGCGTGGCATTGGCTCCAGGAAGCAAGATAAATATCCTTGAACTGAAGCTCTTCTTCTCAACAGGGTCGTAATCATGGTATTCGGCAGGCTCGGTTCTTTAGTCAATGTCGTATATGTAAATCTAATATCTTTTGGGAAATGCGCGCCGTTAGATATGTCATTCTCCTGGCCACCACCCAGTAACTGTTGCTTTTATTATAGAGCATTCTATTTTAAGAAACCTGAGTTGGCTCTTAATGAACCACGTTGCATCAAGGCCAAAAAGAAAAGCCCAGAATGGGCGACATTGGATCTTATCTCACTGAGGGACCACCATGACATCAACAGCCATGCAAATATGACATGTCCATTCTCATTTTACGATACTCAGATCCCGCAGAGCTCAGATGTAGGGTAGACAATTCGAACATCGGATGTCGCTGGTCCGAATCTCCGGATCCACATTGCACCTCTTCCCTCACTCACCTTAATAAAATATCCTCTCATTTTACTACTCTAACCATTCAACATGCCTAACGCTTCAAGCAACAACAACTCGATCACAGCGATCCTCAGGTCTCTTGGGCCATTCCGGATATTCGCTAGACACCATGAAGTCATGTGTTGTCTTGGTCAGCTTGACTGATATGAACCTCGACATTGGCTAAATTGCACTTCAAGCACCTATATTGCTCACCACAACAGTATTTTCATTCGCATCGAATTTGCCTAATGACCTAATCATCTGGTATGTCTATTCTCCATTTCTTTCATTGTATTTCTATTTCTATATGATGAGACACCCATAACACAGACCTGTTCTGAACACTTGTGTAGAAAAACATGTTTTTAATCTGATCAAACCCCTCCTAATTCTCTTTGACACTTGTTCTCTTTCAGAGTCTCAGTACTAACAAGGCATCAGGATCTAATAAAAGTGATAGAACATAGAAACCAAAATGGAGTCTGGCTTCGAAGCTTCGACTCTGTCGGGTTGTTCTTTTTTTGTTCGGGGCTCAAAGTCGGGTCTCTTTCAGACAAAGACGGTTGAACGGTTGAACACACCCTCTCCTCTGGTGAGGAGACGTCCTTGTTCAACTAACAGCCGCACATCTTTTACGATTTCCTTATGTTCGGGGCCTCGTTCTTTCGTATTGAACAAAGCCCTGAATGAAGACAATGTGCTATTCCAGCTCTTACTGTATCTATACTATCTCATAGCAATATAAAGGATGCCACAGGCTCCTTTTCTTAGCTCACTTTTCGTCCCCACCCAAGCAATTATATGCACCTGAACGCTCTCTCGCACATCTTGCACAACTCTTCAGTTCTGGCAACAACGCATCTCGATACCAGCTCGAACAAGATCTGAATAGACTGCATAAAACCCTAGCAGAACCCGGCAAGTCTTGGGACATTGTTTCCAGATGGACAATTTGTACAGTTCTGCCCCAGAGTATATGGACAACACCATATCAGAGATCAATCAACAGCTTTTGAATGGTATGGGTGATGGGTATGGTTTTGAAGACTTTCCATACCAACCATTGTCATCCGAAGATTTTATCAACCAGCTCGACTTCGAAGCACTCCAGGGCGTGGTCCAGAGTACAGTCACAGAAGATGCTCCGCTTCCAGTTGATCCTAAACTTCTGTCGACCGTTGACACTCCTGCCCCATACGGCCTGAACTCCCCGTCGGATGTGCTCGAAAGCTTGGGAGCTACAAAGTCTTATCAGATACAGGACCTAGTTCCCGTGCCAAAGCCATCTATGGCGCAGCCGCCCCGACCAGTTCATCAAGCTGTGGCACAACCCAACATGCCTGCAGTGGGATACGTGGCCTCCAGTAGAGGCTCTCAAAGCAAGGATCTCGCAGCCAATATTCAGTTGCCGCTCTTTAACACTCATAGGCAATCAAACCCGTACGTACAATCCCCTTGTATGACTTGTAAGAAACACCAGCTAACCCGAAACAGGCGCTTTCAGCCCAATTATCCCGACTACAACTCCTATCAGCCTAGGAATCATTACCCGGAAAATGGTATTCAAGGGATCTACGGCACTCAGGGTATGACACAGTATCCTCTTCAGTCTCCGGCTGCAATCAAAGCTCAGTCTTTGCACAACATAATCCAAGTAAGCAAATGTGCGAATTGCCGCCAGGACCCTCACCCTGGCCCATGCTTTTCGCAGGCAGCTCCCCAGAGTCGTCGACCACCTCAACAAAGATTTCAGCAAGTACCATGCCAAGAACCAGAGGGACAGCCGGATTGGTTGCAGACGCCTCCTAAGCGCAAGCGGAACGCTGCATTTGACGACGACTCCGACCAGGAGGTTCCCGTGAAGAAGCCTTATAGGAAGGGACAGAGGTTCAGGACTAAACGTGGAAAGGAGAAGGACCCCGAGATTGGAATCAAGATGTATGGGATGTTCCGCTTCCCGGATATCGACTGGGTCTCACGTAGAGGATTTGAATTCTTGTACTTGCCCACAGGACAGTTGGAGAAACAGATTCTATTCTCGGCCGAAGACTTGAAGGACTACATCTACAACTGTCCTCGAAATCCAAGGCTGTGGATCCAACAAAATCCTGCGCAGTGCACAGAACGAACTATCGATGCCGACACTATTTGTCGGTACGCGGACTGTCCTGATACAAATCACACGATTCGACCTGGCTGGTGCCGCGTGGCGTTCGACGAATTCTATCGCCATACCTCCTGTGGCCAGAAAGATCCTTTTAAGATGGCTGGTGTTATGCATCTTTGGTGCTTCGAGCAGTGCATCGACCCCGTAGAGGTAATGGCAAATGGGAAGATGGTGCCAGATGATCGCGATGGCGAGAAGCTTGTCAAGGAAAAATCGAACAAGATGGCTATCACTCGGGATTCTGATACAAGGATCGTTGTGGATACTATCAAGCCTTGGTTCAAAAAGCGTGCCGGCAAAGTACCACAAGCTCCTTATGCAAACTACGAGGACTCTCTCTCCTACGCGCTTGTAAAGCACCATCTTGATCACCAGGTTGGTGCTCGTCACAGGAGCCGTGGTGGTCGCAACAAGGATAGGCCAGCAAGCGAGTTGAAGACCATTGACGTCCACATGGGCCGCCTCGACTTCTGGGCTGAGCGCGACACTGCTTCCAGGAAGAAGAGGGCATCGAAGATGTCTCGTGCTGCTCCGCCTGAGCCGGAGCAGTTACCTACTCCGACGCCCTCCAATGGACTTCTTCCTACACGAAAGTCTGCTGAATTGACACCGAATGGCTCGACAAAGACCTTCAGTGATATGCTGTCGAGTATTTCCGTTGCCAATAACTATGAGTTTGAATATAACGGATTCACGCCCGAGGCGAAGAAGGAGGAGCAGCCAGTCAAGCTCAAGGACAGCTTAAAGCGGTCTCAGCCTACCGCAGGGGAGCAAGGAGTATCATTCGGCGGTCTTCCGTCCCCCAGCGACTTCCTGGAGCAGGAGAATGCTGTGCAACCAGGCTACAACGCAGAGACTGGTCGCCAAGATCAGCCCGTCTCGACACCACGACGAAGCCCCCGCTTCTCGGCTGGAAACATTCATGAGTCTATCCAGACCGAGACTAAGGCTGCTACTTCCGCAGCAAAGGTGCAAGGCTCTGGCTCACTGTCGCCTACGATCGCTACGGAGAGTCCTAGGAAGGAATCCCTAGCTGTCCCATCTACACCAAAGGGCCAGAGAACTGCTTCGTTGAGCGACAACAGTCTTTTCGGCTCGCCAGTCGCCCCGCTAGCAAAGGACAAATCCCCTCGAGAGGCATCCGATCGCGCAGGCGAGGAAGTTCAGGGCTCACCTTTGAGGAGAAGCAGCAGAGTGAGCGCTAAGAAGACGCCTTGAGAGGCAGCAGGTGGCGATGATCAAGGGCTATCGAAAGTTGCTAGAGTCATGGAGTGGATGTAATAGTACGACATCCCTGCTGGTCAGAGGACTGCACAGAATATGGAGTTTTTGATTGGGTTTAAAAGGATATGGATCAAAATCTATGGAGCCATTAGACATATCGTGTTTTTTCAATACCCCATTTCACATGGTTCATAGCAGCAGCACACCATAGCAAACAGTGCATTAGAATTGGCTTAGTATTCAGTCTGGGGTTTGGAGTTTATGATTACCTTCCTACTTTAGTATTAGAGAACCAAATTGTATACGCGAATGAATGAGCGAGCTATGGGTTACAGTGAGTGAAGTCAAGTGATGATGAAGATATTGAGAGAATTAGTCTTTGTCGAAAGACCAGTTGTTTAGAAAGAGAACTTTGATCGCCATTGCAAAAGGCTCTATAGATAGAACACTAGCCCTTTGTATTAAAGACTCATGTCTTCGTGGATGGTTCGAGTATTAGGTCAAGTCTCTTTGCTTCTTCCAACAATAACGACACCAAGATCGTGGGATCTCTCTTTCAAGCCACAAGATATAAGCGACAGAACGCACGGCTCAGCTCAAGGTCCAGCCTCGGTCCTTAAAGAAATCCAAGCCAAGTCAAGTCAAGGACAATCAATCGTCTATCTGATCAGGCAAAAGGGGCCCAAGCTTCAACAAAGAACCTCGAGCTCCCCCAAGCTTAGGTCGCCCGTTTTAGCAGTGACGTTGTCCCATCTGGCGGGGGACGACCCGTTGGGAGAAACAAGGTTGAGGGGTGTTAGGACAGATCTGCGGCATTGTAGCTGAGCCGGCATCTGAGCTGTGAGTTGTTCGATATTCCTCTTTTGGGGACGGGACTTGAGAGGGTGGCATGCCAGGAGAGAAGAGCTGCGTTTTGGCGAGTGCGAGAACAATAAATCG